>PVJX010008335.1:0-66462 GCA_004027295.1 Dolichotis patagonum
AGATAACTCCAGTAAGTACCACATTCAGGACTGAAACACAGATGTAAGGCTTTACAAGCCCAAGCTCACTTGCGGGAAGGAGATGCAGAGAGAGGAAAAAATCAGAGAGGGAAGCAGGAGAAGAAGACTCTATTTAAAATCACCCCAGTAAAAACACTGAGCAAAAGAAGTTGAATGTAGGAACAATCATGGATTTGCCTTTTTTTTTAAATCTTTTTTCTTCCACATTTTTACCTAACGTTTGCCCTTACATTTGTTACTGCATCTTATACACTCATTTCTTAAACATGTGATCACTATTTTTTGTATTAATCTATCTACACACACTCCACAGGAATCTTAAATTATAATGATTTTGCTTTTATTAATTATAGAAGAGATTTTAAGTGAATCAGCCTTCCGAGTCACTGATCATTTCCGTCAACATGCACAGGACCTTTCTCCTGTCATTCCTGGTCCTCCTCACCCCCAAAGCTTCATACAACTATGCCTTTAAATATGCGTCTACCTTAGGACTGGGAATACAACCTAGTGATAGAGCACTTGCCTCTCAAGCATGAGGCCCTGGGTTTATTCTACAGTAGGGCAGAAGGAAGAAAAGAACACATGTACCTACAAAACCTAAAGAGCTGTTTCTGTGTCTCTGTCTGCCTTTAACTTATGAAGGTAAGACTATTCATAGTCTCGTATTGTTTCTGTTTTCATCCAGTCTCGGGAATTTTCACCTCTCCCATTGCCCCATAGCAATCCGCAGTAAGCAACCACTGTGCTTCATCCAGCTGGTTGCTGTTCATTCCCACTTCCACAAAGAGCTCATAGTTCTATGTTAGTATTTTGGCACTGTGGCAAATTACCTGAGAAAAATCAACTTACAGAAAAGAAGGTTTATTTTGGCTCATGGTTCAGATGTTTCCATCTGGTCTCTTGGCTCTGGTGACTGTAGGCTGTGTTGGTGCAGAGCAAGCCATATGGCAGGGAGCAGGGTGTTCAGTTGTTGACAGCTGGGAAAGGAAGAGACAGAGTCAGACAGTGAGAGACAGAGAGAGGAAAGTGACAGAGAGACAAGAGAAACAGAAAGACAGAGACAGAGAGGCAGAGGGAGAGAGACAGAAAGACAGAGAAAGAGAGACAGTGACATAGGGAGACAGAAAGGAGACAGGGGAGGGGAGCAGAGGAAAGAGAAGAGGAGAAAAGAAACATGGTACGCCCAAGGCATGCCCCGAAGACCCATTGCCTTCATCTGAACTCTGCCTCCTCCCAACATCCCATCATGTTATAAACCTACAATGGATTAATCTGCTGATGAAATCAGAGCCTTCGTAACCAAAGCGTTTCCCCATATCCCCACCTCTGCACACTGTGGAACTGGAAACGCATGAGCTTTAGGGGATGCTTCAGATCCAAACAGCAAAGCCCAGCTATCAGCCTGCAGCTCTCTTTAATCATACCTGTGAGCATGTGCAGTCTGATAAAGGTACCAGAATACTTTCCAGATGCTTACATCCTCACCAGCAATGCCAAAACAGTTCTAATCTCCCTCCTCACCCACTCATGATATTAGATTTTTTATTTCATTTCCATAATTCTTATTAATAGGCAGTAGATGCTCACTGTTATAACTTCTATTTCTTGATTACTGACAAGTTTGAATATCTTTTCTTATATCTAGAATTTGTGATTTCCCCTTCCATGAATTACCAATTAATGTTCTTTACCCATTTTATAATGGTTTCTTGTCCATTTATTGTAGACTTACACACTCTTCAGATATGTTCTACAAAATTCTAGATATTACACATTCTGAATACTTTCTCAAGGCTTCTTATCCACCTGCTAAACTTGTCCACTGTGTATTCAAGTGTGACTTAATGAAATCCATCCATTTTTTACCTTATGGTATATGTTGTGAAAGTTTAGCTAAAAAGTTCTAATTCCTAGGTCACAACGTTAAATTTTGAATTTTGCATATATATGTATTTATTTATTTATTGTACTAATGCTTCCTCCTCTCTATGTATATATATATATATGGACACACATGTATGCACAGTATACATACATATATATGCATACATATATGACATAACACTTAGCACAGAAAAATCATTCTTGGATTCATAAGACAATGATGCCCTTTGTAATCATTATTTAAGTGAAGCTACTTTCTCAAAGCAAAAGAAAAGAGGGAAAATTAGGATTGAAAAGAATGAGTTAAAATTAAAACAACCATTGTCAGAAATAGTAGCTTCACCCCAAACTTTATAAGTTTTAGACTTTATAAGTTTCTTGAATAGGAGAGTATAAAATAGGAAGAGATCAAAGAAAAGATTTGTGCTATGGTAGCTATCAAAGTGTTAGAACATCCTTATTAGAATAGAAAATGCCAAGAAATTATCCCAAGACATATTTGCTGAAATCTTCCTGTGTTTCTTTAGACAAATGAGCATTCGTTCTTCCCGTAAGGAGCTCCACATGTTTACCAGCTTATAATGCAGGAATATATAGGGAAGAGGTGACAGTCAAGTAGTTTGTAAGTTGAGAGCAGGAGTTCTGGCAAATACAAAATCCAAATGCTTAGAGTGCTTACAAGTTCTGTCTCCAAACAGCTTGTTTCTGTGCTCTTTTTAGCTACCCTTATGCTCAACAATGGACTGCCACGTTTGGTATTTCCACAACCTCTCCTAGTCTGAGAGTGAGAGTGAGGACTATTTCAGTCCATAATAATTACACTCCTGCGACTCACGAGAATGATATTGCAGCTGTGCAGCTGGAAAGAGCTATCACCTTCACCAGAGATATCCACCGAGTGTGTCTCCCCGCAGCCACGCAGACTGTCACACCTGGTTCCACGGCTTACGTAACAGGATGGGGCTCGATAACCTACGGTGGTAAGTATCTCCAGCAAGATAAAGCAAAAAAACTGAGCAATAACACAGTCCCCTGCTAGGGGCTATTGTATATTTTTTAAAATTAGGAAACATCTGGAAGACAGACAGTTTCCACAGACAAAATCATCCTGTATCCTGGTCAGCCACTAGCCCTCAGTTTCATCAGCAGTGTAAGCAAAGCAAAGGAAAGCAAAGAATCTGTGGGGCCTTCTCAAGAGTGGCAATAGGGGAATGTCAAGCAATGAGTTCTTTACTGATCCGGAGATTGTGTAGGACTCCAATGGCTTCACCATAAAGAAAATCCAGAGGCCAAAATGCTAATATTCAACAATCCTAACGTATCGATTGCCTTTTAAGTATTTTGGGGTGAAGCTAGTATTTCTGCCAGGCCTGCACACATCATAATACACAATAATACATACATAATCATTACTCACACTTGTTTACTGAATAAATAAAACTGAAATTAAAGTGCAGACTGTGTGAAAAGAACAACTAGAGTCGAGCTACCCACCAATGAGAAAATGAGTGCGCCAGCCAGGGAACAGCAGACAGTGTGGACAGTGTCCCTGCACTTCACCTTTGCCGTTGATTATTTCTGCAACCAATAATGCAGAGCCTTCATCGCCCCCATGAATGTGTCTGTGTGCACTTTTGCCTAAAGTAAGTGGGTGTTGTAGATAAAATTTGTATTAGGCATAGAAAACTTAATGTTTTGAAGGAAAATCAATATAAAATAGATTAGCTCTTTAGCCTTGAAACCAGACCAATTTCTCTTTCACTGTTAAAGATTGATCACTGTGTTATTTTCTAATCCAGAGTCAATCAGCGGATATTTTAAAAGCTGTTAGTCAATTTTAAGACAGCAAACTTGTTTTCTTTAAAAATCAAAGTGGCACTGTATCACAAAATTAATATTCAAAAAAGGAAAAGATAAAACTCATCTGTCTACAAGAGTTACCCTTCTCTCCTGTGGGAATTTTGGCTGGAAAGAAACTCCTACAGACATCTTCAAACGCCTCCCTTGATAAATAGAGATAATGTTTGGAGTGCATTTATTCCTCTTCAAATTTATTATAGAGTTATTAAGTTGTATATCCTGAAGTCCACTTCTTTTCTGCTTTTATACTAAATAGGCAACACGGTCACATATCTACGGCAAGGACAAGTCCAGATAATAAGCACTAGTGAGTGTAACGCGCCAGCCAGTTATAACGGTGCTGTCCTGCCTGGGATGCTGTGTGCTGGACTGCCTACGGGCGCAGTGGATGCGTGCCAGGTAAGCCAAGCGGCCTCCTCCGCGTGCTCATCCGGAAACCTCTGGGCACCTGTAGCACACCGCACAGTGGCAAACGTAAAGGAAACAGTGGAGACGTACACTCCTGATCTCTGGAGACTCACCATCATAGTTTTAAAAACAAAATTCTTGCAAACTTTTTCATGAAAAAATTAACTTTTAACTGTTATGGAAGGGTTAAATGAAACACTTTTTTTGCAGTGTGGCAAATATATAGTGTTATTGTGATAGTGTTATATACTTCAACATTACAATAAATTTCAAATATTTGCATTAGGAAAATGTTATGTATTTGAAGTAATGAAGATATTAGTTATCTTGATTTAATTATTCCACACTAATTTCATAAATATAGCATTATTTACCATCCTATAAATGTATACAATTAGGTCACCTCACAATGAAAAATAATTAGTTTTTCAAGGTCCATAGACAATAATGAAATTTTGAAATATAAATAAGTCTTGTGCACCTTGAAGATAGGAAATTTATACAAAATCCTATTTGAGACACACGAACTCCCAAAACTGTGTAACAGCACAAAATGGAAAAGAAATAATTTAAACCCAGGCTATAATTTTACCAGATTTGCAAAAGTAAATAATAAATATTTGCAGCAATTGAAATAAAATGCTAATATTAAATTTTTAAATAAAATTACTAACTTTAACATTCTTGTGTTGGAAATCCAACTCCATATAGTCACAAGAACAGCTGCTTACCATCAGAAATTAGACAGACTTTAAAATACTCTTTTATTTGGGAATCTCCTACTGTTTTCCTGGGTGAAATGTATACAAAAGATAAGGCTGGATCTTCGCATCAAACGTTACTGACTCATATTTAAGAGTGGATAAGTGGTGCTTATAGTTCATGCCAGATTCCAGTCCATGAGCATTTTCCCCCAAAATGAAACATTTTACCAACTATAGGTTGTGTGTGGATGGAGATCTGTGTCTTAGTTTCCACGACTCTATTAGTTACTCACTCCAACCTTAACCCTCTAAGAGGAGATGTCTGTATGGTTGTCAATGTTCGGTGACCTTTCAGTTTGATGCTAGTCCTGAGAATCAACTCAGATTTTATGATAGTTTTTCAAAGAATTCACCAATCACATAATAATGTATCTCCACACTGACAATTTCAGATTTACTTCAGATCATTGATTAAAACTAACTTAAGGAGTACCTGAGGTTTAAAAGTGTTACCCAGCCAGATGTGCTGATGCATGGCTATAATTCCAGCATTCTGCAAGGCTGAGGCAAGAGGATCATAAATTGGAGCCCAGCTTTAGTCATTTAATGAAATCTTATCTCAATTTTTAAAAATTATTAAAAGGCTGGAGATGTAGCTCAGTGGAAGGCCATGTGATCAATCCCCAGTACCACCCAAAAATAAATATATTAAAAGGTGTTACCTAGGCTTTACTTACTGACAATGCCTCTTCCTTTCTGTGTATGCAAATTCTGCTTTTCTTTGAGTCAATTAAGCCGTTATTCATCATAAAAACATTCCTGTGTTCCACCACAGGCTTCCCTGATTTTTTTGTGTCTCAAAAACAAAAAAAAAAAAAACAAAAAATAGCCTTTTTGTTTCTTTCATTATTTCATTTATGCATGCATTCATTCACTCAAGGACTGTGTTAGGTACTTTCTAAGCAACACTCATCTCACAATGCATCGCCTGTACCTTGCAGGGTTATGGCCTGCGTCAGAGGACACTAGTTCAAGTACTGTATCTTCAGTGAGAATGAAACAGCTAGGTGCAAGGAATGCTGTATGTTCCCCTTATTTTACATTTGCTTGCCCCCTCTTGATAAGACACCAGGCAGAACACTTTCTTGGTTCAGGAAAAGTGGCAACAGAAGCACAGTGATAGCAAATAATGGAGGTGGTTAACTTGACCATCAGGCGTCATCCGAAGGAAGGAGATGCCAGCCCTACACCGGCCTCCAGCCAAGTTGGTGATGCACACACTGACCCTCCTCCCCCATGTGGACCCTCGGTGAAGCAGGCATAGAAAAGCTCACTACTCAGAGCAGCAAGAGTAGCTAATGTTTCCAGGCGCACGCTGGGCAGTAAGAGTTGACTTCCACTAGTACTGCCTATGTGCCGCACGAGCTCAGTGTTTTGTGGGCGAAACTCACTTAAATTCATAGAAAGCATTATTCACCAGTAAGGAAGGTGAGGCACAGAGTGCTGCTAAATTGCTTACTGAAGTTCACATAGCTGGAAAGTAGGGGATTCACACCCAGGATACCTCCGTCTTGTAGTGTCCAGGATGTGCTGAATATTTCTCCCAAACCACACTATTACATGTTGTAATACTTGCTCATTGTGGATCACAAGTGGCTGATAAATACCCCATAAGGAGTGTTTTACTTGTTGACATGTAAATGTTTTGGGTTTTTTTGTTTTGTTTTGTTTTTACCAAAAGAGTATTTCCTTAAGGTGATACTAGGTAGCAGACACTATGCAGGGTACTAAGGTAGATAAGTGAGACTTCTAGAAACTCAATTCACTGAACAAATACTTCGGTAGCATCTCCTACATTCTAGATGCTTAGGTTGTAGCAGTGTTCACAACAGATAAGTTCTATTGCCCAGTGGGCTTGACAGCAGAGGAAGGGAAATAGACACTGAACAAATATCCAAGCATGGTGAACATTGCTAGATGTGCAGCTGCTAAAACAAGGGAAGCTAACAAATGGGGTTAAATTCAAAGAGGTACACACACAGGCTTTTACAAATCCATGCAGCAGCAACAATAGAGCTATACCCAGACAGCAGAGACACGGGAACTATCGGAATTCAAAGCCAGAGGGGGGCGAGTAAGGGGGAGTCCGCAGGTGAGAGGTGTCCCAGATGGAGCAGGAATGCTGAGCCAGTGGGAGGCTGCGGGGAGGGAGCTGAGGGAGTCTGGACAACTGGCTTTTCATCTTCCCAGACTCACTGAAGGGACAACTTTCATACTTGAGGGATTGCAGTTGTGTTTGAAGGACCTGATGTACTATTTCAAAAGGAAATAGGCTGACTGTAGGGATAAAACGGGTCTGACTTCCTCTGTTGTCAGAGAAATAGACTCAAGATTTAGGGTCTGCCTTTGCATCCAAATAATCAATCATTTTGTTTCCTTCAGGGAGATTCTGGTGGCCCACTAGTCCAAGAAGACTCACGGCAGCTTTGGTTCCTTGTGGGAATAGTGAGCTGGGGCTATCAGTGTGGTGTTCCCGATAAGCCCGGAGTATACACTCGAGTGACAGCATACCGTAACTGGATCAGACAAGTAACTGGGGTTTAGGCATTTCTGTTGCAAAGTGGTCAAGTGCAATAAATGCATCTCTGTTGCAAAGTCTGAATGTAGGTGTGCCTGTCTACAATTCCAAAACTTTACTTTTCAGCAGAAAAATAAAGCTACACTTGTTTCATTTTTACCTACTGTTACAAAACAGAGTAGAACAAAACATTATTTACTCTTCCTTTACTACCATATTTTTATGTTTTCTCAGAAGAGGCACATGAATACTGTATGGTGCCATGGCCATATGACAGGGGAAACATGGTAAACTAGCTGTAGCATTAACAGTTTTATGACAATTGTATGTGCTATTAGTAAGAAAATTAGGCACCATGAGAATGTCTACTGGAGCAATCTAGGGAAGTCTCAAAGATCAGAAGAGGGTTTCTGAGGATGGCTTATTGAATTGATTGTAACATAAATGTAGAAACTTGGAGAAGAGGAGGCAAAATAACACTCAAGATGTAAAGAATAGGGTGATGCAAGAAAATAGTATTTATTTAGAATTTCTTTTTTTTATATTTTATAGGATATGTCACAAAATTTAAAAAATGAAATCATTGTCTTAGTTACTTTTTATTCATCACTGAGACAAAATACCTGATGCCCAAAGTTGGGAAAGGAAAGGTTTATTTCTTACAGTTTTGGAGGTTTCAGTCCATACTCAGTTGGCTCCAAGGCAGGCTGGCATGGCAGGGCCGCAGTTCATGGTGGTTGCAACCAGCAAGCGGACTGGCAAGAGAAGAGACACCTTCTTCCTGCCATTACATCACATGCTGGCTCCACCCCCTAGGAGGGTGTAGCACTGACACCACCAATCGAAGCGCTAGACAATGAACCAATCACAAATACACAATGCAAATACATGAGGCCTGGGGGCCACCGACATAAACCATGACAATCATCATACTACCTTAATTATCCTGTAAGAACATGGCCTCTAGGAGCTCTGATGAATTTCAGATATTTGAAAGATAAGATATTTTAACCTTCACCAAAGGACTTATAAATAGTTTTAATGATGATTTTTATTAAAAATATCCTTTATCTATGTAGAGTAGAAACTGTATGTCCTCCAGAGAAAAGCTTAGGACATATACCTACATTGCCTCTCAGGTACCCTTGTAACTGCAGTGCATAGTATTTCTTAACCACTGAATAAGAATGAGTTAGAGATTTGATCATCAGGAAAAATTCCCCAGAAGCAATTTCCCATTGCTGGCAGTTATTTTTGAGAGTACAAGGTTCTTCAATAAGTATCTAAGTAATGAATTGAAAATTAAATAGGAAAAAAGAGGGAAGAGTTGGTTTGTAAAGAGAAGAGTTAAAGAGCTTAGTATCAGTAAAATCATCCTAGAAAGAGGAGTCTCTCTCTCTCTCTCTCTCTCTCTCTCTCTCTTCCTATCACTACCACCACTATGACCAAAGACTATATATTAAATAAAATCAATTAAATTAAAATGTAAAGGCACAGGAATCTATATAGTTTGAATATGAGTCTCAATGAAATTTTTTGGCTCCTAGTGTAGCTAAAGCTTAGTTATGCATATGAACATCTATGTGTCAGGATTTCCTCCTACAAGCTACCCTAACCCCTGGTTATGGGAACAATTCCAGGCATTGTAATAACAGCCTTTTGAATTTCCTGCTGTAAAACTGATGAAATCTACATTAAAGCAATCTACTTTGAAAGAAAAGAAGTTACAAATATAACCAACTCAGTGAAAAAAATCTTTGGTGCACTTTATTTCCAATAAATGCTTTTACAATCTCTTCCCGTCTGATTATTTATGGAAGTTATGTTGCTGGAAGACAGTCCAAAACAATTTATTTAATTGGTTCTGCAATGAGAGAACTGACAGCAGACTCCTAAGCTCAGCCCTTTCTGCCGCCTTATAATCAAGCTCTGTGGCTGACGCCAGCGTCAAGCGTGACACTCCCAGCTGCGCCCAGGAGGACACTGCCCTGGCAGTGCCCAGCAAGCTTGCATGGAGGGCGTCCATGTCTGTGTGGGTGTGTGCACAAGCCTCCCAGTCACACGCATCGTTCTGTTTATGCTTACATATTGGAAATTATTTAAAAGACAGTGTTTATGTAGAGGAAAATAGAGCAATTATTTATTGAGAAAAGTAAAAATTAACTTAGCAAAATGTGTATATTTTATGAAGACACAGAAAGCCAGAGGAACTCATAAAAGCTTCTTTTTGGTATACTGATGAGGCTCCACTTTTGTGCCTCCGAAGTGACTTCATGAAAGTAACTTTGGATTTACAGAGACGTGGAGGTTTAGAAATGGCTTCAGACATTAAATTCATTCTAAAAATTCACAGCACCAATTTAGTTGCTGACAGTTATTAATGCCAAGAAGAATCTTGTTCAGCACATGAAAAGCATACAAATTAGCCAATTTTAAAAAGGACAAAGTGAATATGTGATATTCAAACTAGGTTTAAAATAGCATCCAAACTAATGCAAGGAGAATTACCCCAGAAAATTTAGAGCAAACTAAACTGCAGTATTTATTATGCTAACTGGAAATCTTATTTATAGCATGGCATTCACATAGGAAACATACTGAGCCTCACTGTGCTGCAAACTATTAGACACTAGTGAAACCAAGATAGGACAAGACTTTGCCCATGGGGCACTCAGAATAGATAGCAATGACAAATATATTATACAATGTAATATAACGAGTGAAATGATAATGAGTACTATATTCATTACAGGATAAATAAATAGATGGAGGAAGGTCTTAAAAGACTGATCAAAAATACTCTTACAGTAAAATCAAAAGTGAGACTCTCAAAGCATTAATTTGCTATGACCATGGTAATTACTCTGTGATTAGGGGAAAGGAATCTATGAACCTTTCAAATTATAAATCTAAATTATTCAAGGTCCTCTTTCAATATTCACTTTTCTTTTTCTCTAAATTACTAAATACGAAATGATCCAGAGACCCAAAATAGATTTTTCTCTTTATATTTTTATATGTCTGCGTAATAATATGCCAAACCTCTAAAGTCAGTCCTCTCCATTTTTAAACAGTTTGAGATATCCCATTTTGGGAAAATTTATCATATTCCTGGGAGTTCATTTTTATAAGAAGATATTGACTTTAAAAGTTAGAAGTCCATTATCATGCAAGATTTTAAGCAAAAGTAGAATGATCACCTGCAGAAATGTGGAAGATTTCTGTAATGAGTTGGGTTTAAAATCAGATTTTTTTCCAAGATCCCATCTCAATCTAGATTCTACTACTAATAATAAGCAAATCATTTCAAGGTTTTGCAGTACTGGACACTGTGTCTTAGGTTTTATGGACCTAGGTGTGTGTTCTACTACTGAGCTATACCTCCAGCCAAATACTTTAAAGACACACAAGATCTCTCCAAGAAGGAAGAATTTCAAAGTACTAGGGACATTTGATTGTTTATTTGTTTGATTTGATACAAAACCATAAAAAATCTTAAAAACAATCAAACTAATTAGAATTTGAATTAAGTAATAGTCCATTTTGGAGAAAAAAAGCAACTGAATAAAATTAGAGAATTAATTTAAAAAGAAAACAATATTACAAAAGGCAACTGAATAAAATTAGAGAATTAATTTTAAAAGAAAACAATATTACAATTTAGACAAAAGTGCCGGTATAATAAAAATTGGTTGATATGTTAAGGAGAAAACTTTTATTTCCTACAAGAAAAGCAGAAGAAACTGTAGATGAGGTTGAAAAAGTAGGAACACAGTTGACATAAATAAGTTTCTACTGTATTATAAAGGTGAGGGCAAGAGTTGGTAGAGAAATCATGTGATGAATTTTCCACTTTCTGAAGATTAATCTGACTAACTTAAAGAGGAAGAACTACAAGAGGAAAACTAAGTGTAGCAGAGCTCTCGGGACACCAAGCAATGAGTCCGAGGCTGTATGAGGAAAGAACCAAGTCACCTTGCGTGAAGGAGCTACCAATGAAGAAAGCTGAAAAAGAGTTTAATTCAAAAAATACCTATAGAAAGAAATAAAAAGAATTTTTACTGGTCAAGTTTAGGAGAGGAAAGTATCCAGGTTCAGGCTTCAGCAACTGAGATAGGAAAGTAAGTACCAGTTCCAGGGCTGAGAAGGTGAGAGCTGCCTTTGAAATCTGTTACATTTCAAATATATAAGCACTGAGATCAAGGATGCAACTGTAAATAAGGATCTATCGTTCAGGGGCACCAGCAAGACTGGACTATATGTTTAGCAGGATTTGGAAGAAAAATGTAAGTGAAATAAGGGTCAAAAGCCAAGTTACAATGACTGAAGAAAAAATAAGAAACGTAGCTTTTCAAAAACAACATAACATGTTATCTTAATGACCTCAAGGTAGCAAAAGATAAAGAGAAAAAAAGAGGATAACAAAAAATGTGAGAAAACTATAAATTTGGTTTATTGAAAAGAGGAAACTTTTGTTATTCAAACAACACTATTTTAGGAAAAAAGGATAAAATAATAGAGTAAGAAGACAATATTCACAATTGCGGAGGACAGAAAGTAGACACCCTAGGAATATATGCAAATGGGCAGGAATATTCAAAGAGAGCATTATTTATAATTGCCAACAGTGGAAACTACCAATGTCTATCAATAGTAGAATGGATAAATAGATTTTGTTATATCCACAAAACAATTACAAGTAATAGAAATGAATAAATAAGTCTATATCTAACAAAGGGGTGAACCTTAAAAACACAAAGATAAGTTAGGCTTGGTGACACACAGTTTTAATCCCAGGAGAAGATTAAAGCAGAAGGATGGAAAGTTCAAGGCCAATTTAGAAAACTTTGTCTAAAATAAAAAATAATTTTAAAAGAAGGGCTGGAGAGGTAGTTAGGTGCAAAGGTCCTGTGTTCAATCTCCAGTTCACCTCCCCTCCAAACAAAAGGTAAAGTAAAAGAAGCTAGTCACAAAAGAATTAATTCAATATTATTCTATTTATATGTTTATAAATTACTTCATAAAAAACTATTAAAAAGCAAGGAATTTATAAAAAGTACAGGAGAATGATTATTTTTAGGGAAGTGATGATGGGCAGAATTATGATTAGGAAAGAAACTGCAAAGAGTGGCCAGCAGTTTGTTAGCAAAGTTCCGTGAATGTTTGCCTTACCCTAAGTCACTAAATTGTACATTCATGTGCAATTTATTATTTTCTTATATTTTTTCTAGTTTTCACATTTTGGTGCAGAACATTTCTGGTTTCTCAGCAGTGGTAAGGGGAAGCAATCAATAACAATAACTATAAGGCACACAGGAAAGAACCCCCAAAAGAAATATATAAAATCTTTCTTTACTATTGTATGGATCACAATGGACATCAGGAAAAGCATCTCCCTCATGATCTAAATTTAACTTTAATAACTGCTTCATTTGAATTTTTATAGCTGTAGCAGGAGTGTCTGCAAATGTTAGTGTTATATTTGGTATTTCTGTGCTCATATTTCTGCTCAACTTCTGGTTATACTTTTTCTACAATGAGTAATTTTCTTAAAGTGCAAGTTTTTTAAGATGAAATAGAATAAAAAGATAGACATATTTATAATCCCATTTTGTAGTAAGAGACAAGATTAAATGATTCAGAAAAATTGCCAATATATATGTTAATGAAATAAAAGTTAGAATACATAATAAAAATTGGAGTTTACTGGTAACTAAATTATTCATAATACCACTTAGAAAAAGAGACAAGTCAGTGTCCTCAAGTTTATTTGCCTGGTAAATTTTTACCTTAGCATTTTCAATCTCTCTGTACAAAAGATAATAAAATTAGATTTAGCACTCTATAGCTTTCATATACCCAGTGATATAAAGAGAAAACAAATCCTCTGAGTCTCTTAAAGATGGTAATTATTAGAACAAAAGTAATTTATTTTTCTTCTTCTGGTTCTTCTAGACTAGAGTACAGCTAGGGTTTCCTACCAGCTGTTTCCTTACTTGACTTGTACCAGAGAAAGCAAATTATCAAATTTAGTGGTCACATCAATGGCCTTAGGACAATACTATTTGAAAGGGGAGATAATTCAGTAAACTCTAGATAATACTAGATATTTAGATGTTTGGACTCGTGAGGGAAAATACCAGAACTTTGCCTAAGTTTGTTATTTCCTCTCACTTCTAAATGTTTCATGCATGCATAATTTTAAAAAGTAAGGCTTTTTGCATGTATTAAAGAAAAGCTTTTACATTATGCCAGATATATTTGTACAGCACAATGAAAAGATAAATTGATAAATGGCAATAGTAGTTATTAGGCTGTTATGTACTAGTGTTGAATAACAGTTTCACATTATCAAAAACTTTGGCATAATGTTATTTTTAGAAAAAGAAGACTCAAATCAAATCATAATATGGCTTCATGATCACACTTAGTTGAAGAAGTAATCCTTTTCCTGTAAAAAATATTTGTTCAAACTCTATGCTAATGAGAAGCTCATTGGTGCACTTGACTTTACAGAAACATACAAGACAATTCCTTTCCCAGCTCTGGGTCAAGTCTCCTCCTGGCCCAGGCCTCTCGCCAGTTCTCCCACGTCCATCTCCTGAAGAACCGCGGCAAGCTGTGGATGCCGCTTCCATGATTTCATTTGTAAAACTTGAGCAGTAATTCTCCTTCCTTCATAGAGCTTTATTTCACATAAAGCAGGATCTGTGAGCATTTTAATAAGTTATACAAAAAGAAACTATGAAATACTATTATTGATGGAAAGTATCAAAATAGAAACATAAGCAGGTAGTAATTTTGCTTTGAAGAGAATCAGTTCATTTATTTCATGAATAGTATGTGAAAGAAAGAAGAAAGAAAGAAAGAAAGAAAGAAAGAAAGAAAGAAAGAAAGAAAGAAAGAAAGAAAGAAAGAAAGAGAAAGAAAGAAAGAAAGAAAGAAAGAAAGAATCCTAAACTGGTTTTTCATTATTCCTTATTTTTTTTACCATTTTTTAATTTCAAAAATCAAAACAGAAAAAAAGGATAGAAATGATACAGAAGTTTTTTTAAAAAGTAGGGCACTAACACTAGTCAATATATTGCATATGGGTATCTATTCCTTAATTTTAGTAATAGCTACCATGACAACTTTTTCTAAATAGCTAAATCATATCCAAAAAAGCAGCATCACTCTTTATTATAGAGTGTAAGACCCTCTTACACTGCCAGTTTCCAGTTCTACTAGGCAAAGAATTTCACTTAGCACAAGTCTGGCTGAGAAGTTGCACAAAGGGCTTTCTGAGCAGATTGCATTGAGCACTGTTTCACAATCTGAGCCTAACAAAACCTGATTAGGAAAAGTTAACATGTGAAAGTTGTAAAATGTAAACTCAATATCAACAGCTTCGCGTTCTCATTAACTGAAGTTAGCTTTAACACTCTTCTCACAGAGCAGGCAAAGTGTTTGCTTATGCTAATGGGAGAAAATTATAAAACAAGTGTCTTCCAAAATGCTTTCTTTTGCAAAAAAAACAAAGCATACCTACAATATTATGAAATGAGCTTTCATTATATGATTAAAGAACTCATTTGGACAGAAGTCATGAAGAAGATACAACTTCTCTAGATATCAGTATCAGCACATTGAAACTATGGTAGTTATGATTTCCAGACTTACACTACTATTAAAGTCTACTGATTTTCCAAAATTCCTTGTATTTTATCTCTTAAAAGTTCATGTAGCATTCCTAAGAAAAGTAAAAGTGGAATTATTGTATGATCCGGCCACCCTACTTCTCAGTATATACTTGAAGGAATCAAGAGTCCACATACTATTGAAATACCTGCATCCCTGTTTACTGCAGCACAGCTGACAACAGACAAGCTATGGAATCACCCTAAATGCCATTAACAGATAAGTGGATAAAGAAAATAAAATCTGTGCACCGTAGAGTATTACTCAGCCCTAAAGAAGAATGGAGTTATATCATTTTCAGGAAATAGATGAACTGGGGTCATCATGTGAAATAAGCCAGACTCAGAAAGACATGTGTTGCATTGTTTTCCACGCTAATGTTGTAGTCAGACAGAAAAAGTAAAGACTACATTGAAAGTAGAAGGGAGACTTTGACCAAGGAAGGGACTGAGGGAGGGGAAAGTAGAACGGAAGGGAGGGAGGATCAAAGTACATGTGCATGAAGACATCACAGTGTAATCCTTCGTTCTGTATAGTTAACATGCACTGATTTAAAATTTTTAAAAGAAAAAAAAGCCCTGAAACCCAAAAATCACTTTTCATTCAAACAAAAACTAAAGAAACTTGCTCCAAATGAAACACTGTTCCAAGGATTTCTGCTCTGACTAGCAGTGGCTGTGTTAGAATGTTCCCGCATAAACTGATTTGCTGCATTATTCCCACGTAAACTGTTTTTAGTCTCTTAATTCTGAAGTTGTAATTTGTTTCAAGAAATTTACTTTAATTTGGAATGTGCACGATTCATGAAATGTTCTATTTTATTGGATGTGTGTTTGCTAAGTAGAAATCACAAGAATTGAAATTTCCTTTTCTCTCAGGGTTTCTGAGCGGACGATGTGAGTGTGGAGTAAGCAAGGATGACTGCACCCGAATATGTAAGGTCTCGGTTTACACAATGCCCGAACGTTCCACCAAGTCATTCAAGTTGGTTACCACCTAGGGTGGCCCATGCTTGGCTTTTGTATTTCTATGCATTTTTGACCATATCACACACACATACATACACAAAGGTGCATCTGTTTTCAGTATGTTATCCAGCATACCGTATATGTCTTATGTGTTAAGGGATACAGTGCAAAACTATGTGAGAAAAATCCAAAGATTCAGTCAAATTTTGTATACAAGTGTGATCAAAACATACACAGAATGTGTAACTGTTCAAAAACTTATCATAGTAAAGATGTAAGGCCACAGATGATGGAATAGGTGTGTTTGAAGTAAAGAGGAATAAAGAGCAATACTTCTTTACCGTAGCATATGTTTAAATTTAAATATTCACTGCTATTGCAGTAGACTGATGAAGTGTTTGTGGAAATTTCTGCCAAATAAGAATATCACAGCACGTCCTCATCCACCTTCTTCACCAAACCCGGCACTGTGTAACTTGCGGCTCTTTTAAAGTCAAAATGATCACTGGAGGTAAAGGTCTTGAATTAATTCAGGACATCAAGACAGCTAACTGGGCAAGGACAGAGGCACAAGAGGACTTCTGGGACTGTTTGAGAAGTGGCAAGACAGTGACGCAATGAGCATATTCAAAACTGGGGCATATTTTGAGAGGGTTTAATGGTAATGTGTCTTATGCTATAGTAATTTTTTAAAATTTAAATATTCACCATATTCTGTGATTGTACCTCATACAAAAAATCATGCTTTATTATAGATTTTTTAAAACCTAGCTATTGAAATTTGAATCTGAAATAATGAAAGTAATAGTAGTTATAATAGTTGATAGTTATGAAGCATTTGCTAACTCCCTGGCTCTCTGTATAATAAATTGAAGATATATATTCTTGTTACTACTTTTAAGAAGAACTTGAGATTTGGAGAACTTAAATATTATGTCTAAGACCATAGATCTAGAAACTTGTCAAGTTAGGGTCTAAAACCAGGTTCTAAAGACACTATACTTATCTTTTAGAAATCAGTTGTTGACATTATTTGAATCTTTCACATGAAAAGACCTTTTTTCACTTTCCAAACTATGTTTTCAACCTGAGAATCAATAATTTCCTCCACATCATAATGTCAATCGCACTCTCCTTAGTGGCATTCTCACAATGAGAATTGTTATGTTCCGATGATATAGATTCATTTTTATACATATGATAACTCATCTCATTTATACTACTAATCTCTCTTCATTCATTGAAAAGAAAGTTTTGTGCCATTATCAGATTGTTTCTTCTTTGTAAGACAGAATCTTTTTTATCTCTGAGTAACTATTGTTATCACCTTATTATTTTGTCATGAAATTTTATTTTTCCATAAAATAAAAATGACTTATTATATATTCATGTGACAAATATATACTGATTCTAACACCAACCAAAGCCGCAGAGTCATGGTGTTCCGGATGAGTGGGGGACCGTTAGTGTCTCTACCTTCTTCCCGGGTCTACAGTCCTGTCACTCGCTCTCGGTGTGACAATATTACCGTCTTATCACATGCTTTGGTGCCACATTAAATCTGCACAGTTTCTCTTCTTTCCCAGGTTACAATAGACTCAGAATCCATGAAAGCCACTCATATAAGCCCCACCCACTGGGACCACCTATGTCCCAACATCCAAGTAGTGAACACTATTGCTAGAGGAATCCTCAGCTTTCCGTCTTCAAGAGTGAGGGAGGTGTCTGCACTGGGGTAGAAAGACTGTTTTTTTCCGAAATCAGTGTCACGGTTTTTCATAACAAATAATTATGATAGACTGCAAAGTTTCGAGGAAGATATCTTGAGCATTTCATTCAAATTGGATTAGTCACTCCTGCTTAAAATTTTGTCCAATACGCCATGGTAATAAAATGATTTGCTTTTGTTTTCATTTTAGGTGTTTATGTGTCCAACCTCAGAGCTAACACTTGTTCCCAGCGGCTGATGCACTCCTACGTTACCCCTGGGTGGCGCCTCTAATGAAACTTTCTTCATCTCTCAGGAAAAGAAACTAAAGCTTCCATATAAAGTGATAACTAGGTGGAATTTGAAAAGAGTGCAGGAGTATTGTAAAAGTTTCTGGGATGAAAAAGCTGAACAAAGCAATCTGCTTTATAGTTTTTAAACTACTGCAGTGATTTTCTTTTTATCCTAAACGTACAGTTAACTGCATCAAACACCGTCTTTAACTAGTTCTAATGATGTCCTAGTTCTGGTTCTAATGATGGCCTCATCCAATACTGCTCACACTCACACTTATCGTGGGCCATCTGCAAAATCCAGCTTATTATTCCTGTGATGACCTATGAGCCCTTGCAGCGTGATTTCACCGACCTTTCTGTGTCCTAACCAGACTGAGGATACAACCCCATCCTCAGAGACCTCACTTTCTCTGTATTTTGAAAAACAGACAAATAACAGGCAAAACCTCGAGTGAAGTATCAAAACAATAAGAAAAATAGGGTCATAAAAAGTGAACAACAGCTCCAAAGACATGCTTTATACCTCCTACTGGGTTCATTTAGGCAAAATAAAACCCTTTAAATAATTCTACAGATGGCATAGCTATTATGCCTAATTATATTACTCTAGTAAAAAAATGAAATCATTTGGCTTGTAGCATTTACGAAAACAAGAAGTCTTCTTCCTACTAAAATACTGAAGCTGTTTGTTATCCCTTCTCTAATACTGTTGTGTAGAGGACTCATAAAAGTTGTTTTATCCAAACTGCCTATAAGGGCTTTTTTTTCCCTTTCTTTCCTTTTGCTTTCTTTTTGTTTGTTTGTTTTACTTTTTGCTTTTGTTCTTTTGTCAAACCTGGCATTGGGTGCATTGATTGCAGCATAAAAATGTCTTTCCTTGAGTGTGGCCACGCTTACAATGGCAGGAGAATAAATGAAGGCTTCCCGTGACTCTTCAGCTCCACAGGCCTAGAGGTTCAGGGAGACTTTCCTTTCTTCATTGCTTCATAAATCTGGGGGAGAACTGGGGTGGGGAGGTGGGGGCGTGCAGAGACACAGCCAGAGGGCTCTTTGCAGTGGCTAGTCTTGGTTAAATAAATTTGAAAAATAAAGTAAATCCCCCATGAGAACGACATTGGTTATTAGAAGAAATTTTAACCCATTTTCATAAAAAAGAGATTTGTATCAGATTCCTCTAAACTGCGATTAAAGTTTAAAATTCAAATTTAAAAGATTTTACAGAAAAATTTCAAAGTAGAGCTAACAGTAAGTTGTAAATGAAGTAAAGGAAATGGAAGAATAAGAACTAGAGGGCCCATAATCCAAAAACAGTGCTTTTCATGATAATGTTTGTCACAGACTTTAAACAATTCATCAATTAAAAGGTGGGGGGGGGGGACCAGGAATATAGCTCAGTGTCAAAAGTGCCTGCCTGTCAAGCACAAAGTTGTGAGTTTGATCTCCAGTACTCCAAATAAATAAATTAAATAAATAAATAAATAAATAAAAATAAAGGATCCATCGATTCACAGAAAATGTTTCCTCATGTGAGAGCAGGTATTTGGCATTGCTTATGTACATGTTTAAAAGTCTAATAGGAGGAGTCAGTGCCATGTGCAGACCAGGGGTAGAAAGAACAAAGTCACACCAGAAAGCAAGCCCAGTCTGGGAACCAGTGCCACGTGCGGGCAGCCGCAGGACTGGAAGAGCCAGACCCCAGCCCCCTGTGGCACACAGGCTGGCAAACAAGGAGTACCAACCCCACCCCACCTCTGGTCATGACAGGCTTATCCAGAGAAACACAGGCTGTGATGATAACTATGGAGGTGAAATGCAATTGGATGTCTGTGGTGCTTCGGTGTTTCACTAACATTGCAGGTCTAGGGCCAGTGGTCTGATTATGGGTTCAGAGGGTAGTATTATGCAGTGTGACACTTAGGAGGGAATCTCCTTCTGAGGGCCGCAGCTGTTGATTCCCTATGGTCTTGTTTTGGAAGTCCTATATCATTTCCATTGCTTTGTTGCATTGCGTTTTATTCTCTTTGCTTTTGTTTGATTATGTCAAACCCGATGGCAGGAGCAGCTATTTCAAAGATAGCCAGATATATTATAGTAGCTATTTTGGATTTACTATTGGCTTGTTTTGAAGTTCTAATTATCACATTCTTTGTCTTGTTTTTATTGTTTCAATTCCATTCTGTTCTGTTTGACTTTTAGTATGTCTGAAGTTATCTGCAGCTATTTTAAAGACATCAAAGACATTTTGGTAACTATTGTTAATTTCATAATGTTTTTAGGCCTGTATCTCTTATATTGGTTTATTTTGATTGGTTTTATTCTGTTTTATCATCTTTAAAATAAAAACAAAAAGTCTAATAGGACCCTGTGTTTTTGTGTAATGCAGTTTAATTACTGAGGTAAGGCCTTTGCATCTAAGATTTGTGTGTATGTATTTACATGAGAGTTTTTTCTAGAACCAATTTTTATTGATTTTTTTGGCCTGATACATAAAAACACAAAAATATACATATTTAGAGGTACAATGTGATGTTCTGATACCTGTAAATATTGTGTAGTGTTTTAATCAGATTGAATTATCTCCTCAAATGTTTCTAATTTCCTTGTGGTAGAAATAGGAACTCAGTGATTTTGAATGACATGATTACTAAGACTGAGAGGTCAAAAATACACTAACACAACAGCCGTTTTAAAGAAAACAAAACATTATGACAGCATTTGCTGATTTAATATCATCCTTCTTAGAAGTCCTACCATGCTTCTATTCTTCTACTACCATTGGTTCTATCTATCACATTGTGTCTTATTGGGATTTGAATATGTGTGATGGTTTAAACAAAATTTTTATATCAAAAATGAGATATTATAGTACCCATTGATTATTTTCTGTTATTCGGTTCAGAAAGCCCTGTAATTCTTTCACTCTTTGCATGGCTTTATACTATTTTGTTATGTTTGATATTATTGTATTTGAAACTATGCTCAACTATAGCAGAGTAAGAGATATTGTGATAGCTACTGTTGATGTCTGGTTGTCTTAATGTAAAGTACTGTGTTGCCTATGTTGTCCTGTTCGGATCTGCTCTGTACTGCCCTCTTTTGTTTTATTCTCTTTAAAATAAAATTTAAAAAAATTTTTAAAAAAACACACTAACACATAACCTTATGACCAGCTGTGTCATTACTTTCCCATGAAATATACACAAATACATGTTTTCACACTTTTTAGTAGACAATATAGCAATAATAATAGACTTAACTTTCAAGTTCCTATTACAACGCATGGTGCACATAGATATCCAATGTAATGTGATAACTGAATGAATCAAAAAAATTTAATAGCAATATTATTAAAGGGGTCCAGGATTTAGCTCAGTGGCTCGAGCATTTGCCTGGTAAGTGCAAGGTGGTGAGTTCAATTCCCAGTACAAAAAAAAAAAAAAAAAAAATTCATTGAAGGGAAAGTATAATTTATTTACACTCTGGATACGTACAGACTATACTAACAAACAATTTTATTTTACAAGTAGTTATATTTTTATTAAAGTTCCAAAACCAAAATACATTTGGAAAAATTCTAGAAGGCACTTACTCTAAATTTGAGTATTCATTTTTTCAGTATATTTTCAGTACTCTAAAATATAAAATTGTGAAATTTAAAGAAATACAGATTTAAGGAAATAATGTATATTATTAATGACATGAACAAATCAAAAAAAAACATTCTCAGGTGAGAATAATTAGAGAATTTGGCTAATATTTTGTGTATTAGACAGCTTCCATAAAACTAGTTAAAATATGAGCTACCAGCAATGAGAATATTACACTCATTAATGAAATCCAAATTACTCTTTAGCAAATTATGAATTGCACATATTTAAAAACTAGTCTTCAGTTATCTTTACTGACATTTTAATTAAAAATGTTTGCAAAGTGTAGTCCCAGAGACACAGGAAGTTGAGGCAGAAGGATCACAAGTTCCAGGGCAGCTGAGAAACTTAATAAAAGTCCCGTCTCAAAATAAAACTATAAAAAAAGGTGAGGATGTAGTTGTGAGGTACAGACCTGCCCAGCAGGCACAAGGCCCTGGGCTCAATCCTCAGTACAAACATAGGTAAGCAAGTGAGTTTTGTAGATGTGTCTTCTAAAATGACTTACTCGATATGCTTTAAAAAAATATAATCCTTTTTTTATAAATGCCTTTTAAACATTGACATATCTTTATGTTTTATTCTGTGTAGTTTCCTCACTGCTAAAGAAATTGTCCTTTGTAAAATATTTTCTACTTGAAGGTTGAATAGGAAAGAACATATATTTATACTTACTTTTAAAAGATATCCATCTTAAAATTCCACTTGAAATGTTCAAATGGATCTATAAATGAGAAACGGAAAAAAAATAAATATCTTTTCATTTAAAAAGAATGTGTATAAAACAAAATAATTGGAATAAATTAAAAACACTGCAACAATCATAGAAATCACTTTCCTAATTCGTTCAGTCTTCAACTAAATACTTAACATAATTTTAGTTCAAAATTATAGTGTTTAAAATTATAGTGTAAAGAAAATTTTGCATTCTGGCTTATTCAGTTTATATATTATGCTCATAATCATTCAATGCTGCTCCATAATAATTATCAAAAGTTATTAAGATTTCACTTATTTTACATCAATACAGAACTTAATAATAATTTAAAAATTAATTTTTAACATTTCAATATGGTCAGTTGATTATTAATAACTTCTAAAGTACACAGTTACAATAAAAAAGGAAAGGAAAAAAGAAAAAACACTTTCATTTTTTAAAGTTTTCTAGTACGTCATAATAAATGTTAGGCTGATTGAGAAGACACTTAAAAATATATAAAATTATGGAGTTTAACAGGAATTTTAGAATTATAACTGTCATACAACATTCTTCTATGTCATTCATCTATAAAATCTCTTAAAGGCATCATGCTATATTTTTCCTTAAACACCTAAATGTTTCATTCCTTTATTCCCACTCACAACTACAGAATTAGCTCTCATTTCTACATTCCACAGTGTTCCATGTACACTACAGCATTTATTTGACGTTTCTAACTGCCAGTTTATGTGAGTGCCTTTACCTTGAGACTGTAAACATTTAAACACACTACTTCTAGTTTTATTATTAGCACAGTGTCAACTCCACAGTAAGCGTACAATACATATTTTGTGATTCGTAACCAAAGAAAGTACCTTGTACCTGGATATTTTACCATTCCAGAACAATAACTCAGGGAGTTTCCCTTCTGATTCCTGGTCTTATACACCCAAAATACTGTGAATATTTTATTGTAAGACCTGTGGGTCTATTAGGATTGATGTGATTAAAATGATAATACAGTGTTTTTAGAATCTCACATGGAGAAAGTACAATTAGGCTAACCCTAAAAGATAAATAGGATTTACATAGACAAATAAGAGTGGGAAGAATACAATAGATATTTTAAACACACTGACAAAAGTCTAATGTTCGGGATGTTCAAATAAATACAATTAATGAGAAACAGTTAAAGAATGTTTATAGATCTGAACAGCATACTATTAATACCTAATATGTAGACAGCCATTATGCTTCTTGCCATTCTAATATGAATATGATTTCTCTGATTTTTTTTTACTATACATGTTTTATGAAGAAAGGAGGTAAGACAGGCAGGGCAGTGATGCTACCTGATTGTGTAATGAGGTTGGGTCCCTTTAACAAAGACTGTCACATAAGGAGACCCTCTTTTCCAGGCTGGTACACAAGTCCTCCCAGAGTGAGTTCCTGGCCTCTGGCAAATTCTTTTTCTTCATTCCAGGCCACTAAACATTAAGGTGTGTCCTGCCTGGTCTCCAAAGAAGTATCAAAATTGGCTGCCAAAAAATCAGAACGCTGTCCAAAACTTTTTGGAAATTACTGGCTAAGCCCATATATTTTTTTAATTATAAATCAACACCCTGCCGATTCCAGAGTATCAAACACTCTTTAATGGGAACTAGTATTACCATGGCAGTAAGAATTTCGAGAAGGAATTCATGAAAGGATGATACATGATTGAAGGAGGCAAAAGAATTATGACTTGGAAAGCATTCCGAGCCTAATGGTAGGTTAGTTTTTAAGAGTCATTGACTTTTCATAGAAGAGCAAAAACTACACTGGCATCGTTTTTGGAAGAGGAAGCCAGAGAATAAGAGCAGGAATAAGAGAATAAGAGGAGAATAAGAGAATAAGAGAATAAAACCGAAACTCCTCCTTGAACATTCCACGGCCTCCACAGCCAAGTTTCCAACTTTGTCACCTCCCCTGCCCGGGTCACAGGACTATTTTCTATTTTATGGAGTGGCATACATACAGCTCATGTCTTACTAACGTTTTAAAATTAATGAATAAATGTTTGGGAGCGCTTTGAAGATGAGACGTTGTGTAAGTGCTCAGTATTATCATTATGCCATTGTCATAAAACGCACGGAAGTCCCAGAAGGCTGTGAGCTGCACAGGCGAAGGGCGACAGCGAGGAGCACTGGCGCGGACCATGGCCCAGCGACAGCGGCGGCCGAGCGGGGCCGCGTGGACCTGGCTGCCGCACAGGTGGGTCCCAGCACAGCCCTGCTGCCCCTGCACAGGGCCAGGCACCAGCGTGCCGGGTGGCTTCCTTTCTACTCAGAGTTCTTAAAAGAGGGCCGTTCCCTCAGCCACTCTGTGGAAACGGCAGCAACAGAAATTGTAATCAAAAGAAAAACGAAAATGTTGAAGGTGGGTAAATGTTAAGCTTTGGAGGCTGTTCGGATGAATCTCTGAGACTCTTCCCATTCCAGTGGGCGCAGAGATGGGAAGTGCAATCGCTGAAACGTGAAGACGCTTGTGGGATTCTATCTTTAGAAAGGTTATTTCTCTACCAGCACGGAGCGAACAAAGATATTTAGGTCTATTTCTAGTGGTGTATGATGATATGGAGATATTAATATTTGATTGGCAAGATGCTACTTCACCTATAGAAAGCACATTTTAAATCTTAACTTTAGTAATTAAAAATAAGTAATAATTTTTCATTGCGTCACCGCTATACATTTTCAACGTCATGATTTAACATTTTAGTTGAAAACAAAAACAAAAAAGACAGAATTTTGTCTTTTCTCAGTAACAATGTCGTAAGATAGAAATTGACCTGGAAGTCAAAGAAATACGCTGTTTGCACACATGCAGGTGGACAAATAATTACTACAGTTTTGATTCCTAAAGTAATTAAATTAACATGATGATAAATATTCACATATATGTTAGTCTTTCTTAGCACTTAAACAAAATATGTCTTAACAAATCCATAGAGCTCAAGTCATATTTTTAATAAAATTGTTAAACACATTTTTGGTTTTGGTATTACTCCATCATTCAGATCCTAGGCAAACTGTATAATACTGGGCAAGATGTAATTTCCAAATACACAGCTTTAATAATATTTTTATGTTCATGTTAATATTTAACTTAACTATAAGAAAAACATTTAAATCTTTTCAATCAAATTAAATGCTTATTAATTTTTTAACAAAACTGTAGTAAAAATCTTTTATCTCATTTTCTAAGGAATCGGTTCTGTGTCCTTCATGTTATCTTGCTCAGCTTCTTATGCCCTATAATAACATCTGAGCGAAAAATCTAAGAAACCTGGGTTTTATCTTTTCAAAGAATGAATAATTTTAAGTACAACTCACTTGCAAGCTACTGTGCCTAAAAAAACTCTTAATAATTCTTTATGTCATTACCATCTTCCTGTTAATTATTATACCTGAGTGGCTTCAGAGAACAGTTTGAGAATTAACAAAACACACAAGAAAAATTAAGGCTTACTGCTAAAATCAAAAGAGGTTTTACTATTCCTCACCTTAACTTCCACCCAAGACTCAACTTCTATTGAAAAGTCACCTAGTTTTTAGCCAATATGTCACTTAAAAGTTGGGAAAATGGACTTTCATATATCTGACATTGTTTTAAAAAACATTGTAAAGAACACAATCTGAATAATGATAAAGATAAATTTTTCTTTTGAATTTATGAATACACTCAGGGGTATTCATAAAGTACACATAGGAGATAATTATTTTCCAGATAAAAGTATTTTTCAAGTAGAAAAAAACACCAGAATCTTAGAAAACTCCAATGAGAAGATAGAAATAAACTCCTAGTTCATCTGCCTTTAAAATTAAATTTTTTTAATTGGCCATAATTTCACACCTCCAAGTGAAGCCAGGTCACTGTGGTGGTCTATTTTGGTTGTAATACAAGTGAGTGTTCTGAGTCAAAGTGACCTAAATGATTTACTTTTCCTTTGGGAGTTCAGAGAAGAACAGTCCTACTCCTAGCTCTAACCCTAACCCCAAGTATACCAATGACAACCAGAGGGCAAATCTCTAAAGAGAAAAATATTTCTTTAAAATTGGGAAACCAGGATAGGTGATTGCAAAGTCACTTCTAGTTTGAACCTTTGGGCAAAATCTCACTCTAGGAAATCTTTGGAAAGAAAGTTGAAATTCATATTAGACAAATTCTTGTATATAAGAATTGTTTTACAATTTGTACACAAATCATGGGAAACAATAACTAAAGGGTTTCTGAATATCCACAGATTGAATTATTATAAAATTATCAATATTCAACTTTTATTTACGAAATCATCAAGCTTAATATGGTTCAATCTAGTAAGAAGAGTAAGAAAACCCAAATATTTGCCGTGTCACATTTCTCACCTGTTTGCATGTTTTTATTGGGACTTTTCCATGGTAAACTGTCTTGATAAAATGGGCAGATAAGCACCCATGGCTGCAGAGAAAGATGTCCTAGGACACATAAGCGTTTGCAGGAAATTAATTACCAAGGTCTGCCATACCTTTCAGCTGATTCTCTTATCAAAACTGCTGAAGCCTTTCCTAGAATCAGTTGAGTTAGATGATCAGGTTGGAAGTTTGCTTTCCAGATCAAGGCCCGGAGTTCCAGGCCGGCCTGGGCATCGTAGAGGTCTTCTTCTCTTTCCCCCTGGGCTTTTATATAGTGAGATTTCTTTTAGTTTTAGTTTTTTTTCTAAGGAACCAAAAAATTCATAGTAATCATATATCTATAGAAATATTGAGATACTGACTTTTATATGTAGGTATGCAAACAGTTTGGACAAAGCACTTAAATAGAATTTTTTAAGTAAAACGAAATCACTGAAAAGATTATAAAACTTAGAAATTTCACCTACATTGGAGAGCTACCTAATATTGTTTTTAGTGACCTAAAGCTCTAAAAACTAAATTGTCTGATAGATATTTGACTTTGTTAACAAATAAAAATTAAAGTAATACAGTTATTAAAATATTCAAACTTATTATAAATATGAGAAGTATCCAAACACACATATAAACACTGAATTATATATATTCATTATAGTCTAAGTACAAAATATATTTGTATTATCTTTATTTAAATATAAAATATAGATATGCTTGTATTATATTAACAAAAGATTAAATATAAAATATAAGCATATTATGTTAATATAAAGCAAAATACGAAGTGTACAAATGAATCTAGAACTACGTTATGGGCTGGATTTTGTCCCTCAAAATTTAAACATTTAAGTCTTAACCTCGGGTGTGTCAGAGATTGAGTGTATTTGAAGATAGATAAAAAGAGAATAAGAAGCTGAAGTGAGGTTGCTAATCTGCTGTCCCCAGGACAGGAGGAATCAGAGCACAGATAGCCTGTAGAGGACGAGCATTGGAGACATGGAAGGGAGCCCTCATGGGACTAGCAGGGAGCCTCAGAGGGAATGAAACCCACCCGAGCCTTCCTCTCATGCTCCCAGCCTCCATGACTTACAAGAGAAAATAGCTTTTGGCTGCCAGAGTCTCCTGGTCTGTGGGAGTTTGTCTTTGCAGCCCCAGTCCGCTAATATATGACACTGTATAGAGCGTGCTATTTTTTCAGTTCTTGCATTTTACATTTATTAGTCATCGTGCTCATTATTTCACACCTCATGCCTACCATGATAGTTTTTCCAGAGAAAATGCTCCATAAACAAGAACACCATAAACTAATTCTGCCAGGCCTGGCAGTACACTACTATAATTCCAGGATTTAAGGAGACTGAGGCAAAAGGATCACCTTGAGTCTGAGGCCAGTCTAGGCTACACAGTAAGTCCAAGGTCATTGTGAAAAACATAGTGATACCTTTCTCGAAAAGAAAAGAAAAGAAAAGAAAAGAAAAGAAAAGAAAGAAAAGAAGAAAAGAAAAGAAAAAAGAAAAAAGTTAATTAATTATACATTTAGTTCAGTTCTAAAGAAACATTTCCTGCGTATCTTTGGAGGTTAAACTTGAGTTTTTATTTTATATTAGAACATAAATGCCTTGGAATAAAGTTGCCTCTCAACTCATAAATGATGTAACTATTTATTTTAAAAGCTTTTAATATTATTTTAATACTGTTATTTAACCCCTGTCCTATGATGTTTCCAAGCTCTCTGTACCATTTATGCCTAAACTTTACAACCCAATCAATCGTCACATAATGATGGAGAGACCTCCAGAGGTGATTGAAAAGGAGCAGATCCCAAAAGTTTGCAGCCCAGATGATTTCATTTATGTAATCGTTTTTAAAATTTTATTTTAAAGAGAGTAAAACTAAACATAACAAAACAGAACAAAGCAGATCAGAAGAAAACAGTGTAAGAGACACAGATTTCAAAGCAAGACAACAGGAGATCATCACTGGCTACTATTATGTCTCTTGCTTTCTTCTAAATAGATGTCCATATCTTCACACACAATGAATTCATACAAAACAAAATAGTATTAAACTAATCAGAACAGAGTGATGAAAGCATTATAGGCCTTCAAAACCAGACAATAGGAAAATAAAAAATGGCTGCCATAATGTCTCTCGTTCTCTTCAAAATAGCTGTCCATACCTTCATGTATGTTGAAATTAAACAATATAAAACATACTAAAATCACTTCTGAACAAAGAATAATAGCACTACTGGATTTCACAGCATGACCATATGGAATCAGCAATAGATACCATAATGTCTCTTTTTCTTCAAAGTAGCTGTTCATTTCATCATGTATTATATAATCGATTCTCATAAACTATTTCGGAGAAGTTCTACGCATGTATAAGTCTCTACATATGTACCTGTCCTTTCTGTATTAGGGGGAAAAATGAAACAAAACAAAACAAATTACTAGAAAAACACAAAACAAAAAATACAAATAAACAACAATAGCTAAAAGCCCAAAACACTGACAATATAGGCCTTCAAAACAAGGTGGTAGGAGCATAACTAGGGTTGTTATTTACATAATGATCTTCAAGAGTTCCTCAGATCACCAGACACTAACATACACAATTGTTCCAATCCTGTGAATGTTAACTGTTTTGTTCCAAGAACTTGTAGAATTTGTAGCACAATCATCTTAGCTATGCTAAGTGTGTTTATATAATTTTAGATCTTTTTATTTTTCCTTCCTTTTTCTTTTTCCTCATTTTCCCTGAGATATTATTTTTCCCCTTTGAGCAGATTCTTATCCTTTCACTGTATTTATTGAGGATTTTGTATCTTATGTACTGTTATCATTTCTTACACTAGGGAGACTATCCAGACAATATTTACACATGTGAGTTTGATTTTTTTCACTTATGAGTACTATCTCAAGTTGCATCCATTTATTTATAAATATTTCAATGTGATCACTCTTTATAGCTGAATAGTACTCCATAGTATAAAAATACCACATCTTTTTTATCCATTCCTCAGTTGATGGGCACTTAGGTTGTTTCCAAGATCTGGCTATTACAAATTGTGCTGCTATAAACATGGGTGCACATATATCACTGTGATATGATGTTTTCAGTTCTTCTGAGAATATGCCCAGAAGTGAAGTAGCTGGGTCAAATGGGACTTCCAAACCCAGCTTTTTGAGGAACCTCCAGACTGACCTCCATAGTAGTGATACTCTTACCAACAGTGCAGAAGAGTTCCTTCCCCCACCCTCCAGCCCCCACCCCCTGCAGCCTTTCCAACATTTGTTGTTGGTAGTTTTCTTTATCTTGGCCATTCTTTCTCAAGTGAGATGGAATCTCATTGTGGTTTCTCTTTGCATTTCTCTAATGACTAATAATGCTGAACATTTTTTCATGTATTTATTTTTCATTTGTATTTCTTCATCTGAGAACTGTGTATTCATTTCAGATTCCCATTTTGGACTGGGTCTTTGAATTTTGGGAGTCTGATTTTTTTTAATTCTTTATATGTTCTCGACAGAAGTCCTTTGTCTGAGGAACAGTTCACTAAGATTTTTTTCCCAATTTATGGGTTTTCTTTTCACTATGCTGGAGATTTCTTTTGACATGCAAAAACATCGTATCACAGTGATATATGTGTATCCCTGTTTATAGCAGCACAATTTGTAATAGCCAGATCTTGGAAACGTGATCCCAGTTATTGATTCTGGGAAGTATTTCCCATGTGGTTTGGTTTTTGTTCATGAATTCTCTACCTATTTCTATGTCTTCGGGATTTATACCTACTTTGTCTTCCAACAGATTTAGTGTTTCTTTTTTAATATTTAGATCTTTGATCCATTTAGACTTTAGTTTAGTACATGGTGATAGGCATGGGTATAGTTTTAGTTTTTGTCATATGGAGAGCCAATTTTTCCAGCACCATTTATTAAAGAGACTATCTTTCTTCCAGTAAACAAATTTGGCCCCTTTATCAAAGATAAAGTGGCTGAGTGTATTTGTAGTTGTAGTTGAATCTTCTAATCTATTCCATTGATCTTGAGGTCTGTTTTTATTCCAGTACCATGTCGATTTTATTACAGTAGCTTTGTAGTATAACTTCAAGTCAGTGATTGTGATGCCTCCTGCCTTGCCTTTGTTGTTCCAGATGAATTTTAGGAGTGATTTCTTTAGATCTATGAGTAATGCTACTGGTATTTTGATTGGCATTGCATTAAATCTGTATAACAATTTTGGGAGAATGGGTGTTTTCACAGTGTTCCCTATTCATGAACAAGGGATGTCTTTCCATCCCTTGTCCTCTTCAATTTCTTTTTCAGGGTATTATAAATTTCCCTGAATAGATCTTTTACTTCATTTGTTAGACTAATTCCTATGTATTTCATTTTTTTGGATGCTATAGTGAAGGGTGTGGCTTCTCTTATTTCTCTCTCAGTATTTTTGTTGTTAGTGTATAGGAATGCTATTGATTTTTGAGTGTTGACTTTGTATCCAGCTACATTACCAAATTTATTTATTATACATAGGAGTGTTTCAATGGAGTTTTGGGGGTCTTCTATGTAGAGTATCATGTCATCTGAATATAATGATAATTTAACTTCTTCTTTTCCTATCCTTACTCCTTTTATTTCTCTCTCTCTTGTCTAATTGCTCCGGCTAGTATTTTCAGTGCCATACTGAATAGGAGTGGTGATAATGGACATCTTTGTCTTGTTCTTGATTTTAAGGGAAAGGCTTTCACTTTTTGGCTATTTAATATGATGCTGGTTGTTGGTTTGTCATAGATGGATTTTATCATATTGAGGTAAAGACTATCTCTTCCAATTTTCTGTAAGGTTCTTATCATGCATGAATGTTGGGCCTTATCAAAAGCTTTTTCTGCATCATAGAAATGATCATGTGATTCTTATTTCTGGCTCTATTGATATGGTGGGTTACATTTAATGATGTACATATGTTGAACCATCCCTGCATTCCTCAGATGAAGCCCACTTGGTCATGGTGTATAATCTTCTTGATGATTTGCTGCATTCTATTTGCCAATATTTTATTAAGAATTTTTGCATCTATGTTCATTAGGGAGATTGGCCTAGAGTTCTTTTTGGTTGGGTCATTCTCAGGTTTTGATATTAGAGTAATTTTTGCTTCCAGGAATGGAAGAATTAGGGAGAATTGCTTCCTTTCAATTTCATTGAAGAGTCTGAGGAGTGTCAGCATTAAGTCTTCTTTGAATTTCTTGTAGGATTCCACAGTGAATCTGTCTGGACCTGGGTTTTTCTTTGTTGGTAAGGATTTAATTACATTTCAATTTCATTAATTGAAATTGGGTTATTTGGCAGTTTTACAACTTCTTGACACAGCTTTGGTAATTCATATGTTTCTAGAAATCTGTCCATTTCTTCCATGTTATCAAGCCTAAGAGAGTAGAGGTATTGATGATCTTCTGTATTTCCACAGGGTCTATAGTAATTATTGCATGAATGTGAGATTTTTCTTTCCTTTTTTAAACAAGGTTGGTTAGGGGCTTATCAATTTGCTTATTCTTTCAAAGAACCAACTCTTTGATTCATTGATTCTTTGTATTGTTTTCTTCATCTCTATTGCATTGATTTCTGCTGTGATCTTTATAATTTCCTCCCTTTTTTTGGTTTTGGACTTGACTTGCTCTTTTTCTAGATGTCTGAGTTATAGCACCAGGTTGTTTATTTGTATTCATTCTGTTTTCTTGATGTGGGAATTCATCACAATAATTTTTCCTCTGAGAACTGCTTTCATGGCATCCCACAGGATCCAGTAAGTTCTATTTGTATTTTCATTTGCTTATCAATATTGTTTAATTTCTTGTTTAATTTCCTCTGTGACTCACTGATTGCTCAGGAGTGTATTCTTCAATTTCCATACCTTTGTGGGGGTTTTGCTTTTTGTTTTGTTGTTAATTTCTAGTTTCATGTCACAATGATCTGATAACATGCATGGGGTAATTTCAATTCTTTTGCATTTAACTTAAGCATGTTCTGTGGGCTAGTATATGGTCTATTTTAGAGAATGTCCCATGTGCTGATGAGAAAAATGTATATTCTGATGTCACTGGGTGGAACACTCTGTATACATCTATCAAGTCCATTTGTTCACAGGTGTGATTCAATTCTGTTATTTCTTTGCTGATTTTCTTTCTAGTTGCTCTTGATCTGTCCCTTTGTGTCAATAGTGTATTAAGGTCTCCTGTTATAATTGTGGTATTGCTTGTTTGATTTTTCACTTCTGTTAATATTTGCTTTGTACTCCCAAATTTGGTGCATATATATTTAAGATTGTTATCTCTTCCTCTTGAAGTTTTCCTCTAACTAGTATGTAGTGACCTTCTATATGTGTTTGGATTATTTTTGGTTTGAAGTTCACATTGTCTGCAAACATAATAGCTACCCCTGCTTTTTGGGGGGTTCCTGTTGCATGAAGTATTGTTTTCCATCCTTTCACTTTCAGTCTATGAGTTTCCTTTTGGGTTAGGTGGCTTTCTTGTGTACAGCATATGGTTGGATGTTGTTTCTTGATTCATTCTTCCAGTCTGTTTCTTTTAATTGGTGAATTGAGACCATTTACATTAATGGTTATAACTGATATATATCAACTTATTTTTGATGTTGTCTTTCTACAGTTGATTCTTTACCTTTCCACTCTGTTTAATTGTTTGCCTTGCTTAGTGGTTTTTTCCTATGTGTATCTAGAGTGTCTTTCAGTATTCTTTGCAGGGTTGGTTTGGTGGTCATGAAGTTCTTCAGCAGTTCTTTGTCATGAAAGTATCTTATTTCTCCATTCGTTTTGAAAGACAGTTTTGCAGGGTACATCAGTCTGGGTTGGAAGTTGTTTTCCCTTAGAATCTGAAATACTTCACTCCATGCTCCTCTTGGTTTCATTGCTTGTGTTGAGAAGTCTGCTGTGATTCTGATAGGCTTACCTTTATAGGTGATCTGTCTCTTCTCTCTAGCAGCTTTTAATATTCTGTTCTTATGTTGGATTTCTGGGATGTTGATTATTATATGTGTGGGTGTAGATTTATTTTGGTTATGGCTATTTACGGTTCTATATGCTTCACTGATCTGTATGTCAGTTTTCATTCTCATGTTTGGAAAATTTTCAGCTATAACTTCTGTAAATAGCCTCTTGATATCATTTGTGTTGTCACTTTCATTTTTGTTTATACCTATCAATCTTATGTTGTTTTTCTTTGCATCATCTTGCAGCTGTTGAATTGTTATTTCCTGATTCCTTGTTATTTTTAAAAGACCTTTGCTTTCCTGTTCACTAGCTGCAATCTTATCTTCACAGTCTGAAAGTCTATCTTCACTTTCACTGAGGCAGTTTTGCCAGCTTTCAATGAAATTTTTGATTTCCCAAATATCTCTTTGAATCTGTTTCATGCATTCTATTTCTTATATTGTTCATTCAAGATTTCCATAATCGTGCAGTGCTCCTCAATTTTTTTAATTATGTCTTCTTTAGATGTGTTCAGCATTTCTTTCATTACATTTATCATTTCTTCTTTTACCTGGGAGATTATTTCTGATCTGAGTTCCTTTATAGTTTTCCAGATTTGTTTCTTTACTTCAGTTGTTATCATTTCAGGAATTTCAGGTGTATGGCTTACATTATCTTCTATGTCCATGTCTCCTAGGCTTGCTTGGGATGGGCTGAAGGTTTGAGATTGCATTTTGCTCTTTTGTTTTATCATTTTCCTATATTTCCAGGTTTCATGTGATGTTACAAAGTTTCCCTGTGTGCTGGGAATCACATCATTGATTTGTTCTCCTTTTCTGGGATATTCCAGATATCCACATTTATAATAACACCCTCATTAAGTCTTCTCAGATTTTCCCTTCCCTTGTCATCCTGTCCCCTCATACACGCTTGAATTTCTGATCTTTGTCCAGTTCTACCCTTTCCTTGTAGCAACTAAAGCCTCTATCAGTCATGTATTTTATGTGTTTCAGTTTTGTGTATTGCCTGTCTCCATTCAGTAAAATGTAAGCTCCATATGGAGAGATATTTGTTCCTATTGTGCCTACTACATAGTAGAAATTTAAAAATAGTTTCTAAATTAATGAATATTGGCTTAGTATTTCCATTATTACCCACATATATTTACAAATAAACTGGTCAAATACTATATTCACTATTTTTTTAACCTTGTGCTTGCCAATCTGGTGCTTATGCCACTGAGCTAAATCCCTGGCCCCATATATTCAGTATTTCTAAAGTCCATTTCTGGTATCTGATTACTGGAGGCCACCACTGGAAGGCCCTTTCTTATGGGTGCCCAGTGCAGGCAGAGAGAGCCAGACAGATCCACTTCTGCCTGCTGGGCTTCACCACCAGAAGGTCCTTTCCCAGGGTGACAAGCACAGTCAGAACCAGTAGATCTACTGCCACCTTCAGGAAGCAGCCACTGGAAAGCTCCTTCCTGCAGGTGGCCAGCATGAGCAGGGACACACGGCCAGGTAAGCCCTGTGCACCTGCAGGCCACCACTGGAGGCCCTTGGTTCCTTTGGGCAGTAACCACCCAATAGAGGAATCAGACAAATACACTCCTGTGTGTCTGCCAGCATCATGGGAATCCTAGTGTAGACACACAGGCTGAGAAAAGCAGCCCTATCACTACACACCCCTGATCATCAAGGAAGTCCCAGTGTAGCTCCATACCCTGCTAACTCCCTGTAAATCTGGTGTTAGAGGAACCCAGGTGCCTGTCTCATGCCCCTACATCATGGAGGGACAGCCAACGTGGGAAGTGCCTGGGGTATCACAACCAGCTTGTTGGGAGGAACCCAGGAAAATGTCAAGACAAAGGACTAAAAGGCAATCTCAGACCTCCAGTCCACATAGAATAAGTCTGGGAGATAGAGTCATGGAAGAAAATGGAAATCATACACCTGAAATTTCTGAGAGGATAGCAACTGAAGTAGGCAAGCAACTTCATGAGATTGTAAAAGCAGTCAAATCAGAAACAATGTCTCATGTAAAAGAAGAAATCACAAACATACCAAAAGAATTATTCAGCAGGTCTAAAGAACACACAGACAAAAAATAGGAACATAGGAAAATGATGGAAACCTTGAATGAATATAGAAAGGAGTTACAACGCATGAAACAGATTCAAAGAGAGATCCAGGAAATTAAAAATCCAACTAAAAGCTGGCAAAACCACTTGAAAGAGACTGAAGAGAGACGTTCAAACCTTGAAGATAGGATTGCAGCTAGTGATCATGAAAGGAATGATCTCTTAAAAACAATATGGAATCAGGAAATAATAAGTCAATGGCTGCAAGATGATGCAAAGAAGCATAATTTAAGAGTAATAGGTGTTGGTGAAGAAGCAGGGGTCAACATAAATGAAATTAAAAAGATATTTACAGAAGTAATGGAAGAAAACTTCCCAAACATGGGAAATGGATCTGGCATGAAGATAAATGAGGGACATGGGACTCCAACTAGTCATAACCAAAGTAAATCTATACCCAGACATATAATAATCAAGGTCTCAGAAATTCAGCACAAGAATGGACTATTAAAAGCTGTTAGAGAAAAGTAATAGATCAACTATAAAGGAAAACCAATCAGAATCACAATAGACATAGCAACACAAACCATCCAATCAAGAAGAGTTTGGAGTGAAGTGTTTCAAACTATGAAAGAAAACAACTTCCAACCCAGATTGATTGATCTACCCTGTAAAACTATCCTTCAAAATTGATGGAAAAATAAGATACTTCCCTGATAAAGAACAACTGAAGGAATTCACCACCACCAAACCAACCCTAAAAGATATTCTAGAGAGAGATAAAGTTGACCATGGTTCGAGAAGCAGCAGCAGAGGAGGTTGGCTAAACAAGATAGGCAATTGAATGAAGGGGAAAGTAGAGGGTCAATCACAGGAGGACAGCATGACAGAGACAAACCAGCATATGCTCATTGTAACCATTAATGTAGATAACTGCAGGTCAGCCATAAAAAGAAACACAGGGAGAGTAGATCAAGAAACAAAATCCATCAATATAATGTATATAAGAAACACATTTGCTGGAAAAGAAATTCATAGACTGAAAATCAAAGGAAAAAAAATAATTGTTTCAAGTGACAAGAGAGCACAAATAAAGCAAGACTAACTTGCCCATCAATCACACAATGGATAAGAAAGATATGGTAATACAGTGGAAAGCTTCCCAGCTATAAAGTAGAATAATCTTAAGGCTTTTGTAGGTAAATAGAGATCATGTTCATGGGTGAAAAAGTTCGAACTCATACTTGTGAACCAACCCTAGCATAAGAAACCAAAGGAGTTGGAGAGTTTCCAAAGATGGCGGACCGGTAGGTAGCAGGAGAGAGATCCTCTCTGAGAGAGACAGCTTAAATGCCAGAATTTAACACACTGGAGAGACCCAAAGAGAGAGATGGACTCTCTCAACCCATGAAGAAACTAAAGTTTAAAAAAACACTCAAATATGAGGTCCCAGGGCTACCATTAGTGAAGCTAAGATCAGCAAGCACAGCGCCCTCCTCCAGTCGCCTGAATTCCTGCCCGAGAGCAACCTGACCAACTGAATTGCACTGATGCATCTGGCTTGAGAGGCCAGAGTGTGGAGCTGAACATCCCTGCATGCGGCTCGCCTGGACCCAGCCCTGCACACGACCCACCCAGAGGCACCGTGAATTTGCGCTGCAGCCATGCTGAAGTCGGAAGTCTGGGAGCCCAGCAGTTCTCAGGGACTGATATCAACATGTGGTGAGTGATGGGAATAAGACCCTCCCACGGGAAAGGGGAAACCCACTGGATGACATGTTGGATTTAGGCAGGACAGCCTTAACTCCATAAGGAAGTGGCTTCAGTTGGTTGCTCCCCTCACCGAGCGGATTGGTGGAATCTGCTTGGATTGGGCCATGCCCCTGGTTGGGACCCAGTGGGTTGCTACAAACTAATTCTCTGAGCAGAGCCACACACTGACGCAGTGAAGGCCTGCAAAGGTGGACTGGCCTGGAGGAGAGGAGCCAGCGCACACTGGGCTTGCTTGAACTTCACTCTCTGATAGCAGCTGACAGAGGGCAGAAGCCCCTAGCCTGTGTGCTCCAGAGGAGCCTTAACTAACAAGCAAAGGGGCCGGGAATTACACTATACACTTGTATGGAGGGAACCAAAAACACGACGAGAGGGAGAAATTTTTTTTAAAAACCCAGTCCCCAACCCTGAGAACATTGATCCAGGAGAGGTAAATACAAAAGAGATTGAGGGCAGCAAACATGCAACATCAAACACAGCAGTAGCAGACATAAAGAGATATCTTCAGGACCTCGTAAGCGGGATGAAAACTGAAATATTAATTCAAATTAAACAAAAGATAAGTAGATTAATAAAAGAAACGCTGGGCACCTCTCAAGAAGACACAGACAGAAGAATGGAGGAACACAAAAGGAGAGAAATATTTAATGAAGAAAACAAGAAAAACCAAAAATTCATGAAGTAAATTCAAAGAGATTATCAGGAAACTAAAGACTCCATAGAAAACTGGCAAAACTGCTTGAAAGAAACCAAAGGTAGACTATCAAAAATTGAACACAGGCTTGCAATGTATGATCATGAAAGGGAAGAGCTCTTAAAAATAACAAGGGAGCAGGCAGTAACCATACAAAGGCTAGAGGATGATAAGAGGATCTATAACTTAAGAATAAAGAATGTGAATGAAGAAGCAGGAGTCAGAACAGAGGAACTGCAAAGACTATTCACAGAAATCATTAAGGAAAATTTCCCAAGCATAGAAAAAGGAAATGATATGCAGATGTATGAAGCATACAGAACTCCAGCCACCTACAACCAAAACAGAGCTACACCCAGACACATAATAATCAATTTCCCAGAAATTCAATATAAGAACAGAATATTAAAAGCCATCAGAGAAAAGAAACAGATCATCTATAAAGGAAAACCCATCAAAATCACAGCAGACTTCTCCACACAGACCATCAGGTCAAGAAGAGCTTGGAGTGAAGTAATTCAAGCCCTGAAGGAGAACAACCTCCAGCCCAGATTCATGTATCCTGCAAAACTCTCTCTAGAAATTAATGGAGAAACAAGATGCTTCCATGACAAAGAGGAACTGGGAGAATTTGTGACCACCAGTCCAACCATACAAAAAATACTGAAGGACATTTTAGAGAGAGAAAAAAAGAATATGAGCATTTCAGGAACAGTGGCAGAGAGGCCTCAGTGAATGGGGCAGTCAGTGGAGTGGAAGAGAAAAATAGACAACCAATGGCAGAAAAACAGAATAGCAGAAATAAGGCAGAGAAGATTGGCTGTAATCTCTAGTATAGGTGGCCTTGAAACATTAACAGAGAGAAACACAGGCAGTGTAGATCAGGAGATAGGGTCCATTGAGATGCTCTATATAGGGAGGCAGTGGGACCCAAAACAAGCAGTGCACCCTATGGGAGTGAAAGGGGAGGAATTGTCTAAAAAAGTGAGGCAGAGGATATTGTTAATTGGGTAACAAGATTTAAAATTTACATTATTCTCACCACTCTGCTTGGATGGATTATGTGCTGTTCCAGTTTGTGTACTTACACTAGACTTCAGGACATGGTCACCTATCCCAAAAATAAGAGGACATATTATGGTAATCATCCCTAATTTCCTATCAACTTAATCTGAAGCCCTTTATAACTTATACTGTCTTATTATGACTGATCTTATTTGAATCTGGGTTGTTAGACTGCCACTTTATATTGACTAATTTTATTTAAATCTGTTATGATTGATAGCATCAAGTCTAAGAGTATAGGCAACTACACTGAAGATGACAAGATTCATTAAGATACCCACTCTGGTTTGATTATTACTTGCTTTTGAAGTCTTATAATATCTCCAATGCTTTGTTTTTATTAATGTTGTTATATACTGCTGAGACATCATGGTAACCATTGATCACCTTGTATTGTGGTTATATATGACTTTTTTGCTTCATGCTTTTCTAGGAATTGTTTTGTTTTATCTTGCTTTGTTTTGTTTTTACCTCTAATACAAAAAGGATAGATATACATTTAGAGACTCATGCATGTGTAGAGCTTATAAACAGTTTGCAAGAACCAACTATATAACACATGTTGAAATGAACAACTAAAGTAACTACTTTGAAGAAAAAGAGACACTACAGTACCCAGTGCTGATTCCATAATGTCATGATGTGTAATCCAGCAAAATTATCATTCTTTGTTCAAAGTGATTTTAGCTTGTTTTGTTTTGTTTAAGTTCAACACACATGAAGGTATGGACAGCTGTTTTTAGGAGAATTAGAGATGCTATGACAGCCATTCTCGGCTTCCCTATTATCTGGTCTTGAAGACCTGAAACACTCTCCTCATCCTGCTCAGATCAATTCCATACTATGTTGTTTCATGTGAATTGCCTGTATGTGACAATATGGACAAATATTTGGAAGAAAACAAGAGTCAATATGATAGAGAGTGAATATCTCCAATTGTCTAGTTTTGGAATTTATGTCCCTTACATTGCTTTCTTGTGATCCGCTTTGTTCTGTTTTGTTGTGTTTAATTTTACCCTTTTGATATAATTGAATGTATATTTGAGTGGGTAAGATGGATGACCATATTGCTGCTTTTTTGTCAGATCATGGAACAGAACTGTTAACAGACTCACTGTTTGAATGTCTACTTTACATGTTTTAACTTTGTAATTTGAACAACTATTTCCAAGAAGTCAGTATGTAATTTGTCAAGTAATAATCTCTTAGGTTATTTTGTTGTTGTTCTTTTCCTTTTTTCCTTGGAATTCTGTATTGTTGCTACCCTTTATTCTGTTTTGTTTTGTTTTTTCTTTCTTCTCTTTAAATAAAAAAAAAAAAGAAACCAAAGGAGCTAATGGGATCCAAAAAACAAAATGGTTATTTTAAAAGTGATATAGGAGGAAATACCTGGGAGGGAAAGGTGGTAACTAGTGTTAATTTCTTATTGTCTTGTCTTGAACTCCTGTATTGTTTTCATAATTTTGCTAGGTTTGGCTTTGTTCTGTCTTGTTAGATTTTACTCTGTCTGATGATAGGGGCAGCTATTTTGAATAAAATGGGATATATTATAGTAATCTTGACTTCCTATTATATTGCTTTGAAGTCTTATAATGCTTTCACTCATTTAATTGGTTTTATTCTGTTTGGCTTGATTTTATTATGTGTGATGGTATGAACAGCTATTTTGAAGAAAACAAGACATTATGGTAGCCATTGCTGATTTCCTATCATCTTGCTTTGAAGTCCTAACATGATTTTGTTCTTCTGTTTTGATTGAATCTATCCTGTTGTATTTTATTTGATTTTATTATGTGTGATGGTATGGACAACTTTTTGAGGATAATGAGATATTATAGTAGCCATTGTTCATTGCCTGTTATCTGGTTTTGAAGTTCTGTAATGCTTTCATTCTTTTGAATAGTTTTATATTGTTTTGTTATGTTTGCTATTATTATGTGTGAAGGTATGCTCAACTATTTTGAAGAAAACAACAGACATTATGGTAGCCACTGTTGATGTCCTGTTGCCTTGTTATGAAGTCCTGTGTTGCTTGCATTGTTCTGTTCTGTTCCATTCTGATTTGCTTTGTTCTGTTTTGTTTTGTTTTGTTTTATTCTCTTTAAAATAAAATAATTTAAAAAATAAAGTCCATTTCCCAAGCTTAGTATTCCACTGAGTCTATAATCAATGTAATACATTTTCATACTTAACATCAGATCCATAATTATTTCTTTTTTATGTTCAATAAAATGTATGTATGGATGGCTGGATTCTTAGCATGTTCATACTACATGTTTACATTTCTTGCAGTGAATCAGTACATGTGCATAACACATCTTATTTATTTATGAGAGTCCTATATTAGGCTCATACTGACACTTTCTTTCCTATCCTTTTTGCTCAGAAGAACAGAGTCAAAAGCAAAAATGAAGCTCACGAGGCATGGGAAGATTGCCTTAGGTATCTTATTGGTGGTGACAGCAGCCGTCATCATTGGAGTCATTGTCTATTTGGTTGCCTATGGTAAGGACTCTTTATGTATGGCTTTCTAGTCACATGGATTTGTTGAGTCCAGCTTGATAAGATTAGGAATTTTGAGAATTGAAAAAGAGAAGAAACCAGGAGAGATTATTTCTAGGGTCACCAATATTTACTGCATTCTTTGCTCTTGTTTTAAAATCTTTATAAAGGCAGAATTTATATATATATACACACACACACACACACACACACACACACACAAATGCACATTTAGGATCCATGTCTCAATGAGTTTTGATCTATGTGTACATCTATGATATCCTCATTACAATTAAAGTACCAGATGTTTTCATCTTCCTTAAGAATTTCTGTCTTCAAATTTTGTCCTTTAGCAACCATTAGCTTAGAGTATCCTAAATCAATGATTTGGTATTCTTTTGTTTTTTCCCCTTCTTAGGAAAGACTTGGATGCTGGGAACATGTTGATGAATAAAGTAAATATAGCTCCTCCCTTTTCTGAATTTAACATTAGGGAGATAATAAATCAGTTAACAAATAAATTTAAAATCTTAGACTCTATTTTCTTACTCTAAAAGTAATTTTTTTATTCTAAAGTCTATATTTTTTGCTATACAACATTGTTCTTATAAGAGTTTCCTTAAAAATTAGACTGTTCTCTATTATTGGGGTGAAAGATAAAAACAAGCCATACTTATTTTTCAACATATATTTTGCACAAAATACAAAAAAAATGTGGGAGCATTGGATTTTTCTTAAAAACACCTCTTCATATCACATTCAGTTTTTACTAGTTTCTTTAACACATTTTTCCCAGTCTTTTAAATGATGAGGACATTCTTTTTTCCACTTATATTTACTTTTATTTGTAGATATTTACAGAGCCCACCTTGTGCGTGATAATGTAACACTTGAACATAATGGTTAATGATCAAAATAATAATTATTTTCAAAAAAAGATAATTACCATTTTCATTACCTTAATTGTTCCATCTCTCCTTCATCTTCACTACTCAGTCTTCTATAGTCAGATCAATTGTGCAAACATGATCACTACATACCTGTTACTGATGCCAAGCCATGAGGTATAATCATAGCCTATGTTCACAAAACTTTGAATAAGGAGTGCTTGTTCAAGAGATGAAAACAGAAAATGCTGCCATTTATCAATGGTATAAAAGTGCCAGAAATGAGAGAGGAAAAACAAATACTGCAGAGGCTATCTTTGGAGATAAATGTGTTTTAATTTTTTCACACTGTTACTACCATCTTGGCATGTGAAGAGTTTATCCCTTCACATCAAGGTGAGGGGTGGGCTTCTAGAAGAGACCAGTATGACCCAAGAAGGCTCTTGAAGATCAGGAATACAGAGGACTGGAGTCTGCCTCACACCTGGAATGTCTAAAAGGCGAGAGCTTGGAGCTTCCTTGCTCAGCAATGTGAGAGAAAGTAGTACCCAAGAGCACTTTGAAAATTTAAATCTCAGAAGAATATAGAGGCAGCCTCATATAGTGGTGCCTCAGTTCACAAACACTTTTGTTTGCAAACTATTTGATTTGCAGACTGAAACATTTGATAAAATTTTGTTTTTGTTTGCAAACTCTGCATTAGATGATCAATATGACCACAGCCATCTTTCCCACATGAACACAAACAGAAACATGGTGACTTTTCTGGAATTGTGGAACAATTAAATTCATGCACTGAGGTACTTAGAGCTGTAACAGTCCTCTTTTGACTGACACTCCCTACATAATTTTCCTGTGAACCACAAATAACCCACCCAGTTCCAGTATCCACAGACATTACGTAAATAAACAGGTATAGCTATTTTCCAGTAACTATTTATGTGAACTAAAATTTGAACTTCACATAATTTTTACATTTCACCCAACATTATTATGCTTTTGAATTTTTTCAACTTTTCAAAATGTAAAAACCATTCTTTGTTCATAGGATTCCCCCAAACAGACTAGTTTTGGCCCATGAACTATAGTTTTTAGATCTCTGTACTAGTACACATTGGCCAGGATTTAGCTCAGTGGTATAAGCACCTCCCTGGCAAGTGCGAGGTTGTGAGTTTGATTCCTGGTACAAAAAAAATTAGTACACATTGGACAACAGGTACTAACTTACACTTTTACAGGAAAAGTAAGTTATCATGCCCTATTGCATAGTACAGCAACTGGAAACAGTGATAAAGCATTATATATTTCAAAGAAAATAGAAAGGATTTCAATGTTCTTATCACAAATAAATAATAAATGTTGAGGAGATAGAAACATTTACCTTGATTTGAACATTATGTAATATATACATATTTTGAAACGTTACATGACACTGTACAAATTACTGCAGTTAGTGTGTCAATTAAAAAGCAAAACTACAAAAAATAAATTAAATTCTAGTTTGTTACTTTTACAAATATGAAAAGCGCTAGCATACATCCCCTACTTTCATAAATGCTGTCTACAGAGGAAACTATGATTTCCCAAGTTCCTCAGTTAGCTCTGCAGGACAGCCAAAGTTGAGAACCACTGTGCCTGGGGAAGCCAGATGCACATATGAGATACGGACATACATTGGTTTAGCACCACAAGGTCTTCTGGGTAGTTTTCTGCCATGCATGACCTAAATTACCAAGGTAATGTTGATGAACAAGATGGCCGTGGCAGGACAGCCATCATGCTTACGTCCCAGACGGCCAGAAAGTAGACAAGGAAGATAATAAGCATCTCCTCTCTCGATAAGAAACATCTCAGAAGTGGATGCACTATTTTCCTTTCATTTCAGGTTCCACAGTGTAATGTATTCAATCGCTCCTAGATGTGACACAGGCTGGGAAATGTGGCTTTTATGTTAGCTTTATATAGCATCTACTCTGTTACAAATAATGGATTGCATCCCCACAGAAAAAAAGAAGAAAAGAGAGTAAGAAATAAGGCAGAGTTTCTTCCCCAGAAAGGATTTGGTGAGGATACTGACAGATTAGAGTGCTTGAAAAGTTTCTTGATAAGCATGGAGAAAATCAATCTTTTTGCTTTTTGTTCTAAGACAATATTTCCAAATATTTCTGTGCTAGTTATAAAAGATGCTTTTAACCCCCCCAAAATAACAGCTTTACAATCAAGAATTATAAAATGAAAGCAAAAGTATCAGAGTCCAAGCATCAAACAATACTTTCTCAAACTGAAATGTATTTGCCTTGTCTTCTCATTTTATATTCAAGGGCCAAAGGATATAGCGCCTTCTGATTGCCTCTTCAGTGTCAATTTTAATATTAACTCTAACAGACTCTTTAGCAGACAGCAGGTTGACTCTGCAGAGACTCATTTGGGAGAAGCTGACTCAAAAAACTACTTTTAACAAGTCTTAAATGTAGATGGCAGAAGCTGAAAATCAAGCAGAGAGTACACAAAGTGGGGCATCTCCTGAGATCAGTGAAGCCGAGGATGGGAGTGTCTGGCTCTCACAGAACCCAGGTCTGAGTAAATAAATCAACCTGGTGAGAAGCATGAAAGATGAAACTATGTAGGGACAAGAGTGCTGACATCGTGTTCAGTTCGTTATGAGCCCACGCATACATAAGAGTCTAAATAGCCACAAAAGGAAAAGGATTCATGCAAATTAAAAATGAAAATGATACTGCTCATACCATAAGGTCAGCTGGCTTCTTTTACAAGGAAATCCATTTCCTTGAACAATGATTATAGATTATTTTAAAGCAATTTTCATAATTATTGTGTACTGGGAACATGTACTAATAAAAATTAAAAGCTTTGAAAAGAAATTAAATAAAAATATAGGGATCTAAATCTTCTCAGAGAGATGAATGCTGTCTACCATCTGGTCTGTATTATTTGAAAAATACCACTCTTTTAGGATACAAGTAACACTTTAAAGCAATCATATGACCTTCTGTCTGCTCAGAGTCTAGGTTATACTTAAACGTAATTAGGACTGTGTGCTATTTCTTCTGAATTCCAATAAAGCATTCAACTTACCTCCAGCCAGCCCTTCTAGCAAAGTTCAGGGTGAGTTAATCACACAGGAGCTGCAGAATGGCTTTACTAGGCAGCAGAGTTCGAAAGTCGTTCAGGAGTTCCCACAACTCACAGTCACCTAACCTCACTTCCGTGCTCCTCATCTCACAACCTGATGTCAAAATTTTGATATTTCTAAAAATATGTAAGTTGTGCAGTATTTCTGCAAAAGAAATATGTAACAACAAAAATCGTATTTTTGGAATTGTTCTAAATACATTCTGTGACATTGAAATATGACTTTAGTGATGACACATTTTAATGACTGCCACATAAATAGGCAATAATTTATTTTGTTACTTTACTACTTTAAGACCCGCAGTTGTTATTTTTAATATTATTTTAAAGAGTTTTTATACATAGATTTATGTGGTACTCAGACACAAAATCAACTGTAACAGGAAAATTATTAAATGCACAGATAAGAATATATTTCAAGATTTTGAAGATATACTATCCTTTGAAGTTTTTTTGTTTTGTTTTGGTTTTGTTTGCCAATTTAATCCCCCAAGGAAGTACTTTATTCCTTACTTTGAGTTATTTTATTTGTATTTGTGAAAAGATATACATTCCAGATAATTAACTGCAGCCACTGAGATGAAGAATTTTCTTAGAACGCTACAAAACACTCTTACTTCTTTCGCCTTTTTATTTCCTCTCTCCTCTCTTTTTTATGGTTTTACCTATTTTTCTAGGTGTAATCTGTAGTTATACCACAGACTAAGAAAATTACTATCCCATAATATAATTTCTTTTTATAATGACATATCTGTTTCCAGATTACCCAAACTCAAAAGCTGGCAAATTGAAGTTTTACATTTAAATTTTTAAATATGTTTTTGAGTAGGGCTATACTTTCATTAACATTCCTCAATCAAAGCAATTTTAATAACCACTGGGCATCAAGACTACTTACATATCAAGTAACCTGAAATTTACACAACATATTCTATTTCACATGACTTCCATGGAATAAAAATGGTTACACAGTGACTGGTGTGAAAATATGTCTTCTTTTCTCTCATTCTCAGGAAAGACACCTTTCTACTATCACGTCAGCTTTAAAGTCAACAACATTGACTATAACAACAAATTTGCAAAACCATATTCCCAAGAATACATGGACCTAAATAAAAAAATAGTATCTTTGGTAAGTCGATATCTTTTTCTGTACACTGTCTTTTAAACACCATGTTTGTAGAAAAGCTGGGACGTCAGCAGTCATCATCAAAGTTGGAAACAATTCTTTTCCATTACCTCAGTTCTAGATTAGGACAGTCAGTCCTTTCAGAAGGTCAGTTAGAAAACATGTGTGGAGAAAAATACTGAAGAAGTGGTACACTTCCAGAACACCTACAAAATGCCTGACATGAGAGATGGTGGATTAGCATTTCAACTGTGGGAAATTAAATCATTATTTTAAGATTTAGTAGTCAGAAAAAGGTAGACAGAAAACCGCCACCTTTTGCTTAGTTTTATGAATAAAAAAGGAAGCAACAGGAAAGCATTACTACACTGATTAAGAAATAAACTTTAGCCTCAAGGCCCTGGCTCAATTCTGAACCTAGCCATTGACCTGCTGGGCGACCTTAGCCCAATACACTTCCTCACTCCTCAGTTACCTTCAACTAAAAATGAGATCACGATGCCTATATGCCAGGACCATTGTGAGCACTCCAGTTAGACATAGGGTGAAGTGTGCCGTGATCTAGTAAGTCCTGTTGTTCTGTAAGCTCTTAAAAATGATACCTAAAATGTAATTGCCCAAAATGGGAGTGCCATGAAGATCCAGAACAATATATGACAAAGTTAACATAAAACTTTAAAACAGCTCCAAATATAACCACACTAAGAAGTTATCCTTTGCGTTACAAAGTCAGACCAATTCATTCAAATAAATTAGTCTATTTTTACTACATAATGAATATTCTGGTTAATTATCCCGTCTTTCTGGTCAATTGAGTACAAATCCTTACATCTTACTGTAGGCATTCTAGAAACCCTCATCCCTAGTTTTCAACTTCCCTGCTTGAAAACAAGCACTAAATATTCCTCATACTCTTCTCACTTATGTGTGTCACAATACCTGTTTTCACATACCTTTATTCTGTTTTATTGAGGGGAATGATGCTTCATGTATCATAGTTATGACCACATACACAATACTCATAAGTACATCACTGGTGATGATAACATGAATTGAATGGAGTCATGAATCAGAAAACAAACCTGATAGCAATTATTATGACACCTACAGCCTATTTTTCTTATTCTGATTTCTGCTATATAATTCTTGTGATGGTTTGCTAAAAAGAGAAAATAAATTGGGTCAAAATAGATGCTATCTTATTATAAATGACAGTGTTTTAACTAAAAAGAATAGTTCTTGATAGGAAACATGTTTGTAGTTTTGGCACGTGGTTTACCAGTCTATGATTGAAAAACTCTCTAAGCTTTTTTCCTTTTTCCCATCCCTTCAATATATATGGTACCCAATTAAGGGGAACAGAAATTCTAAACAGGAGGAGGGAAAGACCTCAACATAATAATTAAAATTTTCAATATAGTCTAGGCACTTTATATTTTGATATTTCATCCTCACTGCATCCTTACTTTTCATACAAACAAATAGAGGCACTAAAAATGAATTTACCCAGTCAGACATACTTATCTGTAAACTCTTACTCTGACTTTTTGTCCTGTAATTAAAGAGTGTACAGATACAAAACTACGAGCACAGTTCATATTACACATGGCTAGTCAAATATTCCAAAATGTTTAGCAAAATTCAATTCAAAATGGTTTATGCTATATAGATGCACTGACTGTAGATATCCAACACAATAACTGATACGTACAAGGCACCTAACATCGCCCATACAAAGCAGGTCACCCAAGCTGGTATATCAGCCCGTGCACTGGGGTCATCAAGAGTAACGGGCATCTTAGGTCAATGTACAGCTGGGGCATTTTGCAGATAACAAGGTTTCTATTGGGCTGAGTTTGCTGGGCTATATATCTTTGGAAATTCCCATCACATGAAAGATTACCTACAAGATTCACCTGAAGTAGAAATGCATCATTTCTAATGACAATAAACTATGGCAAATTAAACGGTATAAATGAGCATGACTTTTCAGAGCATAAGCCCATCCATAGGGTCATTTTCAAGGTCTTTCCATCAACATCATCCCGGGCCGCCTCCTTGCATTCCCACAGCTGGTGGGTTGGCATTTTGTGCATTTTACTTGAGAAGCGGGGAGAAGAGGAGCGTGCAGTTGTGAAAAGAACATGACAAAGAAAAAAATTCTAGATCTACTTGAAATTCAAGAGCAATATTTGGAGTTGTGATACGTGTGTCATTTGAATTTTCAATCTTCTTCTTTCTTATTTTTGGAAAATAAGTAGTTCTGAAATCCTCAGCCTTGTTGTATAATCCCAAGTGGACTCCTAAGACTTGGCATTTGGATTCCAAGTCAACATCAGACAACCCTTTATCTAGAAAACCTGATAAAGGACTGCACTTTTGGAAAAAAAAATAGATATTCTATGAGTGTCATTGGACAAATTCCCATAACTTCACTTTACAGTGTCTTGGAAGATCTGTAGCATAAGATTATTATTTTCTATAAAAGCTACCAGTCTGGTATTATTTAAGTTACGTGTTGATATTTTAAACTATGAAGTTTGCAAGGTGAATAAAAGGTAGAAAGTTATGAATAAGTTGAGGACATTAGAACAGAGCATAATTAGTCTTTAGAAAAGAGAAGAGCTAACTAAAGGAGACTTTTGATTTGGAGACAATACAGTATCAAAACTAGTTCTGTACTATCCATCTATTCACACTTTTATCAAACAGTAGTAAATGTTATACATCTGCATTCATATTGAAGGTTATTTTAATAGTTTACCATTGGGTCCCCAGTCTGGTCTCTGACCCTAGCTTCAGCTCAGAGCATTCCTGTTCTCCATTCTCCCTGCCATTAGTTTGGGGTTTTTTTGTTTGTTTGTTTGTTTGTTTGTTTTTGTTTTTGTTTTGTTACCAGGGATCAAACTCATGACCTTGTGCCTGCCAGGCAGGTGCTTTGTCACTGAGCTAAATCCCCAGCTAAAATGAGTTGTTCTGTGTCTTCTTGTCTTTCTTTCTTTGTTTTTTTGTTTGTTTTTTGTTTTTTTGTACCAGGGATCGAACTTGCAACCTCACGCTTGCCAGGCTGGTGCTTGTGCCACTGAACTAAATGCCACTGAGCCAAGCGGTTTCCTTTTGCTTCATTATCCAATTAATCACCAATTTTATTAAGAATTCCTTGAAAGTGGTTTTACCTCAACTTTCAAGGTAATACTGTTGTTTCAAAATAAAAATATGTCCCTTTCTCTCTTCCAACCTTATTGAAGTGACAGAACAAAAATGAAAGTAAAATCATCACATTGTAACGTGCCTTACAACAACATTAACAGAGTTAGTAGCTCTAGGTGATTAAACTAGAAATCTAATTATGAGTAAAATCTCAGCACCACAATTACTTACAAACTCATAATCCTGCACAGGTAAAATATGGCTCTCCAAAATGAGTTTCCCGAGCAGAACCTTGGAATAAACCTAAAATCAGAAAGAAAAAAGATTAAGAAAGCTAGATATGGATAATTAATTAATTAATGCACTTGAGTATTTCAAGAGAAAATAAGATACATAAAATACTCTAAATTTAAAAACTGAATCTAAGATTCTACTAGCAGGGACATCAGTGTAATAAAAGAATAAAATATGCATATAATGAAAATAGGGGAAAGCTTTCTTTACAGTATGGCTATACTTTTAAACACTCCAGAAATTTGATTACTAGGAGCTATAGTAGTGTTTTATAAGATATTGAAATATAAGCCCATAAAAAAACAATATTAAGATTAATCACCAAAAATTATAAAATGTTAAAATTTTTACTTTATTTACTTTTAGTTTTTAACATCCACAAAAACTATGGGATACAGAAAAATGAAACAGATTCCACAAAACTTGTTTGACTAAAATTATAAAATCTTATTGAAAATTATAAAAAGAAAATTATGAAAAAAGTAGGAAGAAAACTTACGTTTTTATAAGGGAAGACTTGTTTTAATTATATCAATCAACTTCAAATTAATCTAAAAATTCACTAAGATACTTTAGTGTATGATAAAGATGTTATTTCTGATTCCATAAACAGTACTGAGACAATTGGCTAGTGTCCTGGAAAATACAGGAAGAAACGTTACTTGTGTTCTGGCAAATCATTGGGTAAATACAAGTAATGAGCATGGCCACAGCTCTGCTGATGTATTTGAAGAATTGAGCTGAATAGATTAGTCCTCTGTAGACTTTTCAAGCCCATGAATCTTTTACCTTCAGTTTTAATGTTAACTCTAATCATTCCAATTCAAAGCGGCACGTCCTGCTCCAAACACCCACAGACACACTGTCCTTCTGCCTGGTCTCTGTGGCCGTAACTATGCAGCCTATACCTCACTGCCCCAATGACCCCCCTAACAGTAGAAACCAGTCACTGTTGAACATATTCAAATAATATTTGCATAAAGAAAAAAGGACATAATTGAAGAGAAGGGCTGCAAAGAGGGAAAAAGAAAAAGAAAAATGAGCTTTTTAGAGAGAAAAAGTAGATTTATGGAATAGGTAAAATTATTTCCAGGACCTCGGTGAGTTAATACTAGAATTATTCTGAGCTTATAAATAACTACATTGTTTTATCTTTCCCATAGAATTTTTCTTTACCACAGGAAATAGGATACAATATTAATACTGCCTTCATAGAATGCAGTTCAGTACCTCATGGTGTTTTTGTCAAAGTAATCATTAGTGAGCTCATTCGCCATCACCTTTAAAACATCTCTTTGTCCACGCCCCACCCATAGTCAGCACTGTACAAATTTTTTAGGCACACGTTGGTGTTCCTCCCATGCCACAGTCCCGGTTCCCCCCACCCAGCCCTCGGCCTGGGGTGGGTACTGCCCCTGCCTGGCTTCTGGCTGGTGTCTCTACATTGTTCTCCGGTGGTTTTGATGTCTTAGAAATGGTTGTTTTATATGCTTTGTCATGGAATTTGTTCTAATAAATTATCCTTGCATCATGTGGCAGCAGAAAATAAAATAAACTAAAAACATATCTTGTTGATCTTTGTTCCCTTCTAGCATCATTTTCCATTTTTCTTAACAACAACAACAACAACAAAATGATGTTGGATGTGCTTGCTGTGCCCACTTCCTCTCCCATTCTCTTTTTAATTCAGCTCGGGTCTGAACCTGTTCTCCTCACCCCACTGAACTTCTCTTACGGGGCCTCCGAAGACCTTGCTGTTGTCAATTCTATTGATCTTCTTCTTCGATCTTCTCATCTTTATTTTCCTGCATTCCCGCAAACTTTTCTTCTCTTGGTTCTGTAACATCTCTCTCTGCATATTTTCTTCCTCTTAAGGAGCTATTTCTTCCAGGTGCCTTTATTGGTACCTTACTCTCTGCAAATCTCTCGGCACTGGGGGCCACCACTGCACTTTGCAAGCCGAGAGTGCACGCCCTGCTTCTCCATCCTTCTAGCCTCTTGTCCTCTCCTCTCTTGCTAGCCTCCCTCCCACTACCACTCCCAAGCCCACTCAGTTAGTGCCAGCTACACTGATAACTCTCCAAATTCAACTCCTTCACCCCCAAAATCCTTTCCTTCCACATTCTTAGCCATCTCAATAAAAACACCAAAATCAACCCATCTGCTCAACCTAAAAACCTAGCAAAGGAATAATCCCCACCAGTAACAAGTCTGCACGTTCTGATTGTGCACCTAAATGTAACTTTAATCTGTCCACCTCTCATTAGCTGCAGCCATTGTCACCCCTCCCAAACTCTGCAGTTGCCTCCTAAATCGTTCTTTCATTTTCACCCTAGTCTTCCCATGATCTGTTCTCCACACAGTAGCAGTGACTTTTTAAAATGTTTTTATTTGTGTGTGTGTGTAGGTGTCTGGAATCGAACTCAGGACCTCATACTTGCCAGGCAGGTGCTGCACCACTGAGCTACACCCCTGGCCCCATTAAAGAGACATATTAAAAATTAAAATCAAATAATGTAAACACCAGCTTAAAATTCCCCAAAGATTTTCAATTTTCTCATATTTATATAGAAATAACAATAAAAATAAATATGAAACAAAAAGAATAGTATCAAATCATATAAAACAGATTTTTATAAAGACTCTTGACTTGCTCCTTTTCCCATTCCTTCTCTCCATTTACACATTTTCTCAGATTCTACCCTCAAGTAACCCATATTAACAACACAGTGCATATCTTTCCTTATTTCCCTCCTTAATTGTATTAACGCAAATAGAAAAATAAAATGAGGTAGGTATGTTTGTCAGTACAATGATTCACTATACAGTTTCATAAAAATTCTTTTTCTTGGTTCTACCTCATAAAAATTTCTCTGTGTCCATGTAAAGGTCTAACATAGTTTTCTCAATGGCCTCAAAATATTCCTTACTATGGTTGTGGCATAAACTTTTCAGCTTTCCCTGCTTGCAGGCTTTGACTAATATAATCAAAGTTGACAAAAATCTTTCTACTACATCCCTATTTTTTTAATGTGAAAAGTATCTAGCCTAAGATTTCTAAATTAAATGGGGATTTTAACTCTTTTTTTTTTTTTGTACCACGAATCAAACTCACAACCTTGCACTTGCCAGGCAGGCACTGTGACACTGAGCTCTATCTCTGGCCTGCAGATTTTAATTTTAAGAAAGGCTGACAAGTTGCTCTTCAAAAAGTTAAACTGATTCACCCAGGCACAGTGAGCACGTCCATGCACCACTGCCACTGCCCTCGAGGTTCTCACTGGACCCTTGGGAAACCTGGCCCCACCGGCAAGCTGCTCTCATATTTTTTGGTAAAAGTATGTCATTTATTATTTCATTTGATATATTTTTAAATTATTTATTTCATTTAACCTTTCAGGATGCAAATTTAATTTTGAAAAATGACAATCGTGTTTTTAAACTGACCTACTGAATACTTAATCTTTCAATTTTTGGTTTTTAGTACTGAGGCAGCCTCTTTTTGTGTGTGTGTCTCCGTATTCTTCTGTGTGCTTCTTTTGCCATGTTGTTTAGGATGCTGTTTCCTCGAGCAGTTCTAGCTGTAGTCTAGGCAATATAGGAATTGACCACTGTGCAAAAGAAAAAAGACAGAAACGTCTCTGAGGACATGTCTACTAAGTTTCCTTGCATTGATACTCAATAAAATTTGCATGTGGAAGGAAACGTGAGTTGGTCTTTTGAATTCACCTCTATCATGCTATTGCTCATAATCTGGAAAAATGTGAACACTGAATATTTGATATTAAGGAATCATTTAATTTGCATAAGACATAAAGATGTTAAATGAAATAGATTTAGCTGTACATTAATAAAGGACCAAGCTGAATGATGGCTATTTGGTTTGTTTAGTTCTGTTTGTATATTTGAAGTTTTCCAAAATGAAAATTTAAAGAAAAAAAAGGAAAGCATACATCATTATCTATTTTACTTTTTTTAACAGGTAAATGAAACATTTCATGAATCCAGACTGAGAAGGCTGTATGTCAGATCTCACGTTGTACAAGTAAGGTATGTAATGAGACGGAAGGGTCTAGAGTTTCACCCTGTTATTCTTCCTCTTACACAGAAAGTTTCTACTTGGCAACAACTGAAGGGTTGAAATAAATTTGAATTTTCCCTCTTTTTTGGATCAAACATGCTATCTTTCTCCATGCTATTTAGTATTAGCCTCATGAGCCATTAAAATGTTACAGATAAAGTACTGTGCTTGGTACTAGGCTGGGGCTAAGAATAAAGTTTCCTAGTATAACCAAGAGGTTAAAATAGGTCTTCAAAACTTAGGCTTCTTTTTTCTTTTCTTTCTTTTTTTTTTTTTTTTTTTTTAACGAAGCCATTTTTCCAGCATCCTCATGCTGAGGGCAGAACCAGCCCCGCTGCTAGGGGCTTCAACAGAACCAGATTTTCAGCATCTCCTGGCCTCTCTGGTGGGTAAGAGCCTGCTTACATCCACACGTGTGTGCTTCCTGGCTTTTGTTGTGCCCCTTTTACAAATTAGATAACCTCTGTGGGCTCGGGGTGGGGACAGACTCGCTGCTCTCCCAATTTGGCTGAAGTGTAACTAATCTTATTTTTCCATTGCTATGGGCTTTTCTCAGCTCTCTCAGTGGTGGACAGGCAAATCAATTCAGATAGTCAGGGATGGGTCCGAGCCTCTAGAAGCCTCCCACTCCCATCCCTAGGAGCATAATAATTGCCTTCACCACACTGGGAAAACCTAACTCAGGAAGAAATACACAGAAGCATAAACAAAGATCATATTTTAAATTATTCTCTAGCATTTTTAGGGGAGGGAAAGTCTCTCTAGGAACAAAAGATAACTTTCAAAATGGATTAGTAAAAAACACTCCTGGAGGGGAAGATATTCTTGAAATACAATAATTCTATTGTAACAAAAATTACATGAAATTCTACCAAAAAGCTCAACTTTTTGAGCTACAACTGCCAACATTTTAAATTGTATCTGTTTGGATATGAGTGGCATTAAACCAACACTTTTAATCCTAAATGTTCCCTCTTTCAACACCAGGTACAGTTTAAAAATGCAATTAGAAAGTCTGACTGGATATATTTAAGACTAGGATTAAGTAGTTAAATTAAGCCCACAACAAAAATAAAATAAAATTTGGTATTTGTAATAAAAATCTCAATGGCTGGAGTAAATATGAGATATAATTATTTTCAGTGTCCACAAAAATATAAATAAATAAACATAAAGATGTCTTTTCCAGAGTAACATTATTTAATAGGGTGAAAATATATAAATCAGAAGTGATTTCTTTTGTAAATGTAGAAGGGAAAAATAACTACAAACACATGTAGGAAAGTTAATAAGATTTGAAATCCATTTGTGCTTAAAAGTACAGCAGATGGTATTTTATTTTCTTGGTTTATTTTTAAGTAATTCCTGGTTTGTTTTCAATGCTCTTACCTGGTATCTCCTTAGAATTCATTTAATTTAGTTATAATCCTAGACAGTTTGTGTTTACTAGTTTCACATTTTATGGCTGAATAAACTAAAGCCAAAATAAGTATCTTGTCAAGGTGACGTATTTAATAAATAATAAAGCAGTAATTTGACCCCAGGCAATCTGTCGAGATCACTTTACTGATTTAATCTAGTCTCCAGCTTTTGCTCCTGCATAACTATAATGCATTCTCCATATAGTGACCAAAATGAGCAGGAAAAGTGTTCCGCTGCCCTGCATGAGCCCCCGACAGCTCCCCACAAAGCCCAGCCCCTCCTCGCTGTGACACAGGGGACCCCCTTGTGACTCATCTCACGCCCTTGCTCTCCCTCCCAGCCGTGCATGCGCACTGACTGAACTATTCCTCAGTAAACACACTGCGGGGGTTCCTATGACGTGGCCATCACTCAGAGACAGCGCTGGATACAGTCATGCAGACTCGAAGACTTTACACAGTGCTTTACCAACGACAGGGAAAAGCCAGAACTAAGCCCAAACCCAGGCAGCAGAGTTTTAGAGGCAGAGATGAGAGGGAGAGTTCAGCCCTCTGCATGCTAATCGGTTTTCCTAAAGAAACAATAGGGTTTTCCTGCCCTTACTTCTGGGAGCCCGAAACCAGGTCTGGGCTGCCTTGTGCTTTGACGGTTTTCTTTTGACCATGTTGTTTTCAGACCCTTGGAACCGTCATGTCCAGGGTTCTAAAACTGGCAAGTGTTCTTAAAAGGTGAACACGCACTTCAAAGAAACTGAAAAAAGAACCTATAATTACAAGTTTTATAAACTAAGTGCTCTAGAAACATAAAGAACAGGGGCTGTGGTCAGGAAGAAAGCTGAGGTAATAATAATAAAGCTAAAGGAACCTTAGCTTGCCCACCCTCTTCCCAGAATATCCCTCCTGGCTTAGCATGATTTACTCCTTCTGACAGTCAGGGTCTCACTTGAGGAGGCCTGCCCAAAGCTGTGCCTCTGTGGGAACCTGAACAGCACCTCACCAAGGACCTGTGGTCTGTGTGCGCATGTAGCACTGGCACCCAGGACTCCCCTTGGCATATTATTTGGGCTACAACACAACTGTTAAAGGAACTAACAAATACAGGGTTTAGAAATGAAAAGCAAAACTGCCTGTGGCCAAGAAATGCAGACATTGTCAATAAAGCTAAACAGAACTTTGTGAATCAAGAAAGGTTAAAAGAAAAATGACCTTTAGTTCATGTTTTCAATGGTAAAGAGGATCCTTCGAGTTTAATAGCATCAGAATAATAATTCACATATCTATATTTAGTTTGGTTTCAGGTTGTTATCTGATCCAGCAGAACAGTTCAGAGTGACATTTGTAGTGTGAGAAAATATTGAAAATAAACAAAATTATGACCTTGTCTTTCCATAAACAACAAAGGGGTTGTCCTGCATTTCACCTGCCAGAGACATAAAACCAGAGATGAAAATCCTTAATAAATTGATGTAAAATTATTAATGCTTCAACACTGCATTAAAGAAATAAAAATAATGCCCTAAAAGGAAGGACATCTGGTATACCTATACTTTTAAACTGATAAGGTGTGACACAGAAATTAATTTAACATTTAACCTGAAAAAAACTATTGAATTAAGAATGCAACATAGTTACTAAGAAAAACACGGGTCTTGGCCATGGGTTGCATTTTTGTTTGAAAATTTGGGGAGTAGATGTTTTCAGATCTTCTTAAATTACATAGCATTCCAGGTTGGTGATTTTCAGGTGTACAAATTCTAGAAATGCTTAGGAAAAAGTAAGGAAGCATAGCAAGACAGACTAGAGCTAGACATTCCATCAAGTCAGTAGTGGCTACTGCCTCTATGATTTAAACCTGGTGTGGTCATGCATGCCTATAATAATCCCAGCATTCGGAAGGCTGCAGAGTTCAAGGTCAGCCCGGCTATGTAGTGAGTTCAAGGCCAGGCTGAACTACAAAGCAGGAACCTGCCTGAAAAGACCAAAAATAATAATTATAATTAATTAATTAAATTTAATTTCTGGCTTAAACGTTTGTATCTTCATGCCAGAATGACAAATGAAGAAAGGCTAACTTAACAGTTTTTCTCTCAGTCCTGATTCCCAAAAGTTAAAAGACAAATAGACCAATATTGCAAATTGTCCAATTAAAAGAAAATCAACATAATAAATTTTTCTCTCATTACTATCTCTTTTTCATGTTATTATTTTATTTAGACCTTTTTAAAGTCCACAAATGGAGTTAAAATACATTTATAGAATAATTTTTGTTCAATACTCTGAGGTTTTAAAAATAGCTTTATATTCATTATCCAGAAGATGCATACATTCTGTAATGATGCTTATAATAACCCAGAAAATACGATTACCATCCACATTTGGGAATGGAGGAAACTTAGGTAAAGAGAGTACAAACAGCTTGCTGTAGACAAGAAGTTGGCAATAAAGGATTACAAACTCTGTTCCCCTGGATTTAAATCATACTCTACACTGTAACGAAGTGCTGCACCTGCTACTTTGGGAAGGACTGATAGCTACCAAAAGGTAGAATAATTCTCCTTTGGCATTTCCGTACGTTCTACTTGTTTAGAAACTCCTTATCCCTGCCACTAAGAATGACAGAAGCTCAATACTAAAGAAAAATCTGTTTGTGTTTTGCAGCAAAGCCAAAGGGAAAGTGGTGATACACGTTGTGCTGAAATTTAAGTCCTGTTATGAAAATAGTGCCGCAAAATTTTGGGAAAGGATCGAAACCATTTTACGTGAGAAGCTAAAGGAACCAACCACGTCATTATTGATAGATTCTTCCTCATTTAAATTTTCAGGTGAGAATATATATAGTATGAATGATTTACAGACTTTATTTTTAATAGAATGTTTTGTTATACAAGTGAAAATCTCATTCTTTTCTTTACATATTATTTCACATAAAATGATAGCTACTTTTATCAACTATTAATGTAGCCAGGGTCCCAAACCATATTTTACAAAACAAGTCATCCTTGAACTCATAGCTTCTTTTGTAAGGCTACCCTCAATTCTTCTGGTATCTCAGAAATCTAAATTCCTAAATTCCAGAATTGCTGGAGCCACTTTAATGTCAAGCTTGGGTCTTGATGTATCTTTAATGGAATTTGTCTTTCCCACAGTCACATATGATCCATCCTTATGCTTGGATACCTAACAACATTGCCTGTCTGTCTCTGAACAGCGGGAAGAGAGGCCCACAGTGGACTGAGCTACCAGTTTTCTACTCCACTGGGCTAAACCAGGCTGAGCTAGCAGTTCTCTGCTACAAATCTGACCAAGGGCAGAGTGTCACCCTACAAGAAGGATTAACAGATCTGGGATGTGACTCTCCTTGGGTTATTAGATATTCTCTTACAACCTTCCTTCTATACAGTTTACGCTCTGTGTAGTGACCTCGAACAAACAAAAAGAAATCCAGCAGCCTTCCACTGTGTAGACAATTTGTTCCAAGGAAAGATTTTTAGAAACTCATCTGCTAAAATCATGAACTGTAAAGAAACTACATTATATTTCCAATAGTCCTCCAAACTTTAAAAACACTGTGTACAATTTCAAGAAAACAGACTTCCTTCTGGATGTATGGTTTTTCTCAGGGGTTTTGTTCCAGTGCCATCCTTCAGTTTTATGAAGAGCAGTAACTGCTTTGGTATTGTCGTAGTCTCTACAGGTTGCTGAGAAACTCCCTTCCTCTCCCTCTTCATCTTCCTTAGCTCAGAAGGGAGCTGCCTCGAAAACCTGACTGGGGTTTCACAAGAACAGGAGCAAATGCCACACTGACAAATCCTCCCAAATCACACTGAAACAAGTAGACACCAGGCTCACGTTCATGACCACGCACAAGATGAACCGTTAAATCCAGCGTCACCACGAAAGCGGGTCTGGGCTGGAATGAGCTCCGAAACGTAGGGAGGCAGGCAGAGTTGCTGTTGCACTACCTTATGGAGCACCTGACTCTCCACTCTGATTAGTTCAGTTACTTAGCATCTGCACTTAAACACATCAAGATTGTGAATTTCATTTTCATACAACTTGCTTAACATAGAGGAAGGAAAGTCACTACCTCCTACAGCTATGGCTCAGACATCATTAGCCATGATGAATAGCTGAAAACAGCCCCAGATCCCTATGTTACAAGGCCTGGAAGAAGGTGCTGCAGCCCCATGATCAGGGTGATGGATTTTGTTATTCAGTGGACTGAGCTTTGGATCCCAGAACTTGTATATATCAGGTGCTTGCCTTTGGGCCTCAGTCTAACTGTCTCATCATAAGAATGGACATAACGGTAAAAAATATTTCACAGAATTGTTATGAGGACTCTAAAGACCGAATACATTAGCAAGCACTTTAAAAACAACTGATAAAATATCACAATTTTGAGTTTTTATCAGGAGGGAAAAGGTAGCAATTTCATAGATTGTTAGACAGAGAACAAGCTATTATTCTTATTAACAGTCACACCCCTAAGCTCCTCCTGAACTCCGGCTGTGCTAAGGGGAAAGGGAATAAGTGCAGCAGATGCTAAGGCAGAGCAGCCTCACTCACCTAGCCCTGCAGGTCCCCCAGCGCCCACCAGGAGAGGGTGCCTTCCTCTCACAGAGCTTCGGTTTCTTCATCTTTGGAAAGGAGATTGTGATGTCCTGTACTTTCAGAGGAAGTTCCTTTCAGGTTAAAGTTTTAAGGGTTTCTTTCAGAGTAAATGAGCACACTCCTCTAAGCACTTAGCACAGCACATGGCATAGAGTAAATATATAGTGTAATATATGATATATCTATGATATATATCATACATTTATCTCAAAAGAATAGTTTCCGAGCCATCGCAAGTATTCTTCTAATAACTAAACACTTACTTGTATACATAACAACCAACTTAATAGTAGGGATATAGATATATAATCATGTGGATTCATATATATGTGTATATATGTTTACATGGATTCAAAACAGGACAGCAAATCTCGTTAAAGAGATTTTACAAGCCTTAAGAATGAAATAAAGCAGGGATAAAAAATTACTGCTCCTGTGGAAATAAGGAGTTAGGTTAAATGTCCATTAATATCCTAGCTCTTAATAATTATACTTAATATCTACCTCTGAAAAGTTGTTTTATATAATTTTTGGTTATTATAATATTAAATCATAACCATAAAATGTTTAAATCATCTGTTACAGATTTATTTACTTATTAAATAACTGCTCATAAATACTGTTCATGGCCTAGGAAATCGGAGTAAAAGTCTACCTTACTAATTATTTGTTGTTTATTCTAACAAAAATTCATTTTCTCTTTCTATATACATACTAAAAATCAAAACAAATATATAAAAAGAGTTTTGTTTCAGGATTTTTAAAAAGTAAAAACTGAAATCTCACAGATTTTCCACTTTGGAGTTTTATTCTCTATAACTAATGCCATCGTAAGTCATTTATTCCACATCAGTATCAAAACCAAGGATAGTGACAATAGTTCTCTGGCTTCTGAGTCTCAAGCAAATGCATAAAGATACCATGTTTATTGGACACGAGGTGTTTACTAGGCTTTAGAGTTGGTAAAGACCTTAGAGACCTCTGCTCTAGTTATCTCATTTACTGATAAAGAAAAACAAGATTCATTGAAATGTAACTATGCATTCTAAGGCAAAAAACAAACACTGGGCATACCCAAGGCTTGAACATGAACCTATCCCAGCTGCCCTGTGTCGCTACACTATTTTTACAAATTGGTTTAGAGTTGACGGCTGCACTAAAATACAGGTGTAAAATTCTCAGTGGAAAAAAAGAAAATAATTGCATTCTTGTTACCAAATCTGTTGTTGATGATTTCAAATCCAAGTCTCTTGAACTGTGTCTTCAGTTTTAATATCAACGAAAAAACCTGTAATAGTATAACTAAGAGAATTACTAAAATGAGATATTATAAAACATTAAATTTAGTAGATATTATGAGGTAATAATACAAATGCTTTCTTAGACACTGTGAGGGACTTTAAAAGAGAATATCGTCTCCCTCAATGAAAAGCATACTTGCCCTTAGCCTTACACTAAGAGTTAGTACGTAATGAATGAAAGGCACAAATGTGTTTAGTTTCAAGTATAAACTACATGATGTAGATTAGATGGAATGCTGTCATCACTGCACTAGGTAAAATCAAACAATGACTACAAGTTGCTAAACAAGAACAGCTAAAAACTCTCTCGTGGCTGGCAGACCCAAAGGTCTATCTTTCTCAGTCCACAATCACAAGTTCTGGCCAAACGTTCCAACTTAGGTCAGAAACACAACTACCATGGAGGCACATTTTTTCCTTCAGAGTACATCATGCAGTTTTATCAGATATTTGTTAAGGTGAATACACGGGGCTGGGATAGCCTGTTAATAGCAGTAAATAGTCATTGGGTGAATCAGTGAATTTCATAATATCAAAGCTACAGCTTACAACCACATATAAGGAGGGAATATTAATTCTCAAGAAAGGTTTTCTCGAGAGACTCAAACTCTAAAGAAAATGGCATGTTGGTTATCTTTTCAATTCTTCCATATATGAGACATCTAGTACCAATATCACTAGACAGGCATAGGAAAGAAGTTCGCTCATTTCACTAAAAGGTTGCCCAGGGCTTTACAGCTTATGTTTCTTGCAGAATCCCAACTGAGGACTGATAGCATGTGAGTGTTCCTAGGAGACATTATTATCTCAGATTTAGATTGTAACTCATTTCTCATTTGGAATATTTAACATTTTTTCATACCTATACAATGCACTAGGTTGAGTATGCCATTATAAACAAGGTTTAATTATTAAGAAAATGAATATAATGTACAATTTCATTTTCCACTTATTCTTGAATGCCATGAAAGGTAACCTTTCCTCTGACTTCCAAGTTACTAACAAAATCAGTATTTCTACAGAATGTTCTTCAGTAAGAGCTCTAGGGTGTCTAGATGAATTTTAAAGTACTGTGACTTTTAAATCCACCATTTAACATAAAATCTAGAATAACCTTTAATAGTATAGTTTTCCTGCCCATAAAAGAATTATTTCTTGGAAAATCCTGCATATGGAAAATGCTTTAGCTTAATTCTATTGATTTCAGTAGGAAACGCTATGCAGTCCCATATATATATATATATATATATATATATATATATATATATATATAGCTTAAACCTCACATTGCTTTAAAACAGTGATGATTACATCAACAGTTAAATTAGTTACAGTTTCCCCTTTTTATTGTTTTATGAGAGCTCACATGATCTTATTAAGCTGTTTAATAAATTAGCAATTAAAACAGAACATACATGTGATATTTAATGTTTTTGTAATTCAGTTTAATCAAGACCAAAAGGGAAGCAGAGGAAGGGAGGAAGACAGCGAGGGTAGGAAGAAGGAAGGAAAAGCAAAGCAAGTGCCGCGATGCCTCACATATCACACAAGCTGACAGCACACCATGTTGCACAGAACTATCACTGCTGTAAACTCAGGCCACGTTTTGAGGCAAGACTATGACACTAGACTTGCACAACTACAAAGCTGCAAAGACAGCTATGCCCTGGCTCGCTCTTGGAAGCTCTGGGAAAACTTCCAAAACAGTCCTTGTAAAAGCAAAGAAATGCCTAGTAAGGTAAAGTGGGAGTTTTAAACTTATAAAGTTGAATTCTCATTATTTCAACAGGCATGCTTAAGGCTTTGACTATAATTTGCTTTTAAAAATAATGATTTCCCACAGAAAATGATTTGTATAGAGTGGTACACTCAATCTAGTGAATTACATAGGTATGAAAAAATGTTAAATATTACAAATCATAAATGATTAAAGTAAAACTTCAATTGTATGGACTAGAAGAATAACACAAAAGACCTTCATATACAAATTTAATTGTCCTGATAGTATCAAAAGTTTTGCAAAAGGAACAATGAAGCTTAGCTTAGCATTCATTTTGAGTTGCTTGTTAGTTTGTTTAGTTGGTTGTTTGGTTGGTTGGTTTGGTTTTGAGGATTTTTTTTTTTTTTGAGAAGCACAAACAGATTGTTAACCAGAACTGAAAATACACACTCAAGGACAATAGAATGCAAGTCCTTGACAAAAATACATGATAACCTGGAGCTGGGAACGTTTGCATGATTCTTTTTTTGCTTTTTGTTTTTTGTTTTTGTTTTTTTGGTGGAGGAAGTCTGCAACTTCTGAATATATATAAACATTGGATTTATCTTATAGGAGAAAAGCAATGAACACACACAGATATGAAGATAATGGCTCATTTTATAAGAGTAACAATGGCCCAGTTTACAGCAGAAAGGCACAGGCTATTTTGTTTGTTTGTTTGTTTTGTTTAAGATGGATGATGTTGTTAAAAATTTTTTTTGAAACTGTTGAATCTTTTTTCTTCATTTTATTTTAAAGAGATAAAACCAAGCAAAATAACACAGAATAAAGCCAATTGAAATAAGACAGCATAAGTGACACAGGATTTCAAAAGAAGATAATAGGAAATCAACAATGGTTACCATAATGCTTCTTGTCTTCAAAATAGCTGCTCATATCTTCAGCACAGTAAAATCAAACAAAACAGAACAGAATAGGACCAATAAAAACAAAACATTGAATGCAATACAGGACTTCAACACAGGATAATAGTAAACGCAAAATGGCTACATAATATATCTTATTATCTTTGAAACAGCTGCCCACATCATCAGATATAATAAAATCAAACAGGACAAAACTGAATAAAACCCAACCAAATAAGACAATGAGAATGATTCAGGATTTCAAAACAAGACAATAGGGAATTAACAAAGGCTACCACCTTCAGAAGGAGATTTCTCATATATACTGCCTTGCATAATTATTATCCTCTTAATAGATGGTCAGACTACTGGCTTTATGCCTGCAAAGTTAGTTAAACACTGCAAGCATTAAATTACATTTTACCTCACTAGCTATCGTCACAGGCTGTTTCTCTTGCCCCTTGTGGGGGGGAGGGGGCTGGCTCTTCTGTGGGGAAGGGGCTGGTGTCCGGCTCTCCCTGAGTCAGCCTGCGCATGGTGCTCACCCACAGGTCTTAGCTTCTTGTTGACTTCTTGTTCTCCTCACCTTTGACTCTTCTAACTTAAGGTAGGATTTTTGCCATTTATTTTACCAACTAAGGTAATTTAGGGATTTGTAGCATCTTTAAGGGATTTGGGGGTCATAGGACTGGAAGAAAGAAATAAGCCTAAGAAGTATAAATAAACCTAGAAGTAAGGATATGAAGAACCTAGGTAAACTTAATTGTCCTGAAGATGCAGTCTTCTTAAAAGTACAATTTTAAAATTATGATTTTCCTCATCTCCTACCTACCTATCCTTATTTTTTCCATCCTACTTCCTCTCCCCGCCCTGGGATTCTGGCCTTTATTTTGAATGGATGCAGAGGGGCCCAGGGTTCCTCTCCTTATGGCTGCTTCAGGGTTAGGACACAGGGTTAGGACAGGTGTGTCTCTCACCTGCCTCACCAGGAATCAAAGCCTCCCCTGACCACACTAAAGGAGACTCAGGAAAATGGGTTCTGTCGTTTGATGAACTATCATCGTTTGATAATCTGAAGAAAAAAAAAAAAAAGAACAGGGGCATTGGAAGCCATTGCTGCTTAAAGCACCATTCAACAACCATGTCAAACAAGCTGGGACCAAAAATTTAAAGAAAAATATTGGTGAATAGAGACTCCAAAGACTTTCTATGATGACCACCTCTACATAATGTAAACATGTGAAGTCTGAATTAGATAACAGGTAACAGAGGTAACAATGTTTAACAGCTAGGGTATTTATACCAGCATTTTTATCCTCTAGTTAGACTTATCTAAGTCAAATCTCTACCTGAGGGGTATTTGAAAGTATAACCTTTTCTATCTGCTGAGCCCTCTGTTTTTATATTACTATTAATTCCATTTTGTTACACTTTCATGGTGGGTGTTTAAGATCAAGTCAAAATAAGGCACATTAATCTATCTACATGTCTTTTTCGAGGCCAGTTAAGGATCCTCCAGGGTTATTTTGGGGGCTATATGAGGAGCTTCTTAGCAACTCTAGTTTTTGTCTCTCCTTGTTCTACCATCTTCCAGGACAGGCCATGGTCTTGCTTGACCACATGGCACCCGTTAATAGTACAGGGACTTTGCCCGCTGTAGTGACCCTTTTTTTGCAGCACGGACTTTGGTTGACTCCTATCCTCCAGAGTCCAGAAATCCGTCTACTCAGGAAGCTGGGTGACTCACTGGAGTTGCAAAGCTACTTCAGAAGTGTCCTCTTCCTATTGGGAGGTAAGTGGAAGGAATTGAAAAAGG
>PVJX010008336.1:0-66165 GCA_004027295.1 Dolichotis patagonum
TCCTCCTCCTCCTCCTCCTCCTCCTCCTCATCATCATCATCATCATTCTCCTCTTTTTCCTTCCCTTTTCGTGGTGCTGGAAACAACCTTTCTTCAAATTTTTCAAAATTATAGATAGGATCTGGCTAAATGGCACGGGCTGGCCTCAGACTTGTAATCATCGTATATTGGCCTCCTGCAGAGCTGCAGTTACAAGCATACGCTCCATACTCAGCTGATAGAGTTCATTGCTATGACTCTACAGTATTGTGTCTGTGAGTCTTAAAGTTTGCTCATCCTCAAGATATTTACAGACTAGGAAACAGTTGCTGTTCCAAACTGTTTGCTCATTCAGATGGGTAGGATGACTTCTTAAAATGAGAGTGACAGTTTTTAAATCACCAGTTATCAGATTATTTAGTCTTGGGACTCCCCACAGTGCTTCCCAACAGACCAGACTGAGGGTGAGGGGAGTAACCACACTGAATAACAGGATTTTCCCCCTCAAATTTTAACACTGCTGATAGATTATTATTTTTTTTTTTTGAAAGAGAATAAAACAAAAGGGGGCAGTACAGAGCAGATCAGAACAGGACAACATAGGCAACACAGTACTTTACATTAAGACAACTGGACATCAACGGTAGCTAACACCATATCTCTTACTCTGCTATAGTTGAGCATAGTTTCAAATACAATAATATCAAACATAACACAATAGTATAAAGCCATGTATAGAGTGAAAGAATTACAGGGCTTTCTCAACCGAATAACAGAAAATGATCAATGGGTATTATTATTATTATTATTATTATTATTATTATTATTTTTGGTACTGGGGATCGAACTCACAACCTTACGCTTGCCAGGCAGGCGCTTAAGCCACTGAGCTAAATCCCCAGCCCGATCAATGGGTATTATAATATCTCATTTTCGATAAAATTTTTTTTTGTTTAAACTATCACACATACTCAAATTCCAATAAGACACAATGTGATAGATAATAGATTATTTTCAATACAAATTATGAGTACACCAACACATATACAACGTTAGAATTTAGGGTCCTTGCACTACATAACATTTTCCTTGATAAATTGTATGCCTCCCTGCTGTGATTACTAATCCCTGTCTTTCCACTTGGATTAACTTTTTCATTGTCATTATGGAGCTTACTTTATTCTGGGTTTTATTATCCCAATATGCCTTCTAAGCAAAGGACAGATGTGCCATTTTCAGGATTCCTTTTGCTTTCAAAGAAGGACCATGTTCTTTCAGTTGACTAAAAGAAAAGGCTGTGTCTTTGATTTTCTGAGGTTACATTATTTTCCTGGAAAAGTCAGGATTTCAATTGCAAGAAACAGAATCAAGGTGAATGTCACCAAACAATGTGGACTCACAGGCACATGGGAGGGGCATCAGGAGACAACGTAATGAGCACCAGGTCTGAAGTGAATTTCAGTTCATCTCTTCATCAAGCTGTTACTCTCTGCTTCTGCAAAATCTGGGACATGGGATTTGATTTCTGCATTTGTAAAGCTAGGAAGATACAAGCCCCAGACCTATGTGCCTCTTTTAGTTGTTCTTAAGATCAAGTGAGGTAACACACGGATGACTGGCAGACCGGCAGACCATACATCACTGTGCAAATATTATAACGAGGTGTGTCTCGCAAGCCATGGCTGAAGGAAGGGCTGGAAGGAAAAGTGTTTGACCTGGAAAGCAGGAAGACTAACATTGTTCCTTGTCTGTTAAAAGCAGTTTTGTACCTGTCATTGTTCAGTTATGCAGCATCGGGAACCTCATTCGTATTCCTGACCCTATCACCAACTGCATGACGGCAGTAAGTCCCTAGGTTGCAATCTTTCTTCCTCTGACCTTCCATAACTCACACTTTTTGTCAAACAGTTAATACTCTTTAAAAAGAAGAGTAATTTAAACATTGACACAGGTACTTGTTTAGGTACTGTAGGGAAAGTGCTCCATCTCAGAGAAAGCCTCATTTAAGCTTTATTACACAGTAATAGGAACTCTTACCAAAAGCAGCTTTTGCCTCTACAGTTAGAGCAATTAGAAAGAGAAGGTGGAAAAAGAGACAGAAAGCAGATCTGGAAAGCGCCAGGTAACAATTACCAAACAATTTATCAGAAAGAGTTAGCAAACCAGGGGAAAGCAAAAAACATACAAGACCAGGGTAATCAACTCTCTTATCTCTGATAAAATGCAAAGGAGATGAAGGGTGGCCACCTAAGACACTTACTTAATGTGTAAAAGACACACACACTGATACATATGTATGTTCTCACTTTAGCATCACTACATTATTCCACTAGAAATACACATAGCTCCTTTGCTTAATCAGAAACTTTAAGGTTACCTTTCTATAAGGTTTCCTCACCTCCACACTCACTTATCCATCACACAAGGGCAGGAAGGAATCAAATGGGCAGAAAAAAATGTAGGCAGAAGTGATTAGGTTAAGATCAAGGCCAGAGGGCTGGGGGTTTAGCTCAGTGGCTTAAGCGCCTGCCTGGCAAGCGTAAGGTCGTGAGTTCGATCCCTGGTACAAAAAAAAAAAAAAGATCAAGGCCAGAGAGCCAATCAGATTGTGACAACTTCCCGGTGCCCACACGGGGAATGGGAAGAATCACGAGTCTTAAATAATAGGGGCCAGACACAGGGCTGGATGGCTTTCACCTTCCTGATGCCCCCTACTCTTCCAGAGTAGCTACCTTCTCTTTTTCTGTTGGACAAGAAACATGGGTTTGGAAATTAGCCATATAGAAGTGGAATCTAATACCACATTAGTAGAGGAAACCCAAGCTGTATTAGTCAGCTTTCCCATTGCTGGACACAATACTTGGCCCTCATAATTTAAAAGAGGAGAGGTTTTATTGACTCTGTGATCAGCTCACTACAAGGCAGAAACATCGTGGCATAGGTACGAGAAAGGGCAAAGCCGATCAGTTCATGGTGACCGGGAAGTACAGCAGCACAACAGTGCCAAAAAGGATCAGGTGGGCACCAAAGCTAGTGCCCAAGGCCACACCTCCACGACCCACTAGTTACAACTCTACCACTCTGCTAGATGTTTCTTTAATCCAGTAAAGTTAATGTGCCATGATTAATGGTCATAATCCTCTTCTTGTTAACACCCAAATACACATTCTTAAACCATTCTCATCTCCAAAGACGTCAGCAAGTTTATAACTCTGCCTAATATAGTACAGCTATCCTCTATGCAACTAAAAACACAAGAATGCCTTCTTCCACGTCTCAGCAGTTGCAGCATTTTTCAAGGATCTGAGTCTCACTTGAGACTCTAAGCAAACTCTTAGCTATGAATCTCTGTAAAAATAAGAAACAAATTACACAACCCCAAGATACAATGACATAGGGTAAACATTCTCATTCCAAAAAGGAGAAATAGAGGACAGAAAAAAATCAGAGCAAAGTAAGTCTGAACCCCAGTAGAACAAACACGAAGTCTTGTAGCTCCATATCTGCCATGTTAACACATCATGTTAAAATGTGGTTCCAAAGGGCATAGGCACCACCACCCTGATGACCTTGCCAATTGCCACTCACACATCCTCTCTCTTGGGCTGGCTCTAGTTATGGTCTGCAACTTTCCTTGGCAGGCATTGCACATTTCTGACATCTAAGATTCCTGAGGTTTCCACTGTACCTTTGATTTTATTCCCACAGCTTCGTACATTGCTTTCTCAGGGGGTCCTTACCTAGTCTCCCAGATTTTCCTTTGAAATCTCAATGGAAGCCTCCATGACCCTACAGCTCTTGCTTTCCATGTGCCAGTAAAACCAGCATCACATGGACAATGCCAAGATCTGCTGTCAGTGGAAGCAGTAGTCAAGCCCCCTTGAGCCATGGCTGCAGTGGCCTCTTAGTACCTGCATAGCTGAGCAAGGTAAAATGAGTCCCAGAAAACCAGTTCCCTAGGAGATCCTTCTTGATCAGGAATCCCAAGGGCTCTCTTCTCAAACAAAAGAATTGCACTTTGCACCCCGAGCCTGCTATTGTTGAAGTCTTGCTAATTCCTGAGATTCTCTCAAGGCATCTTTCTTCTTGTGCCTGTACAAAGCACTTGGTTTCTTTTTAATAGTACTAATCTCTTTAGCAAGCACACCCCCAGTAGCCCCAACTTCACAATTGGTTCTTTCTGGTCCAAACTGTAAGTTTTTCAAAATTTCATGTCCACCTTTTCCCTCTAATTTTCACTGTAAAATTAACTAAAAGCAGCCAACATACCCATGCCACAACCTGAATTTTGGACTGTCTTGAAATTTCTTTCCCCAGATTTGTTAGTCTACTGCCCTTAATCTCAGTCTCCCAGAATACCTTAGGACATGGGTAAAATATAGACAAATTTTCTGCCCAAGTGTGACACACATGGTCTGTAGTTCAACTGCCAATGGAGTTCTTGTTCTCAATTTAAACCTCGTGAGCCTGGCCGTCACTGTCCTCATTCCTGTCAGCATTCTGGTTTTCTGAGCTCCAATAAGAATCACCCATTTGGCTCAGTGCATGTCATTCTAGGGTTTCTCATGCCTGCATTCCAAATGTTTCCAGACTTCTCTGTTAAACAGTTCCAAAGACTTCTAAACTACATGGTTAGGTATAATCACAGAAATGACCCTACTTCTTTGGTACCAACTTTTCCATCCTGATCAGCTTGCCCATTGCTGCACACTATATTCAATACCACAACTTAAAGGAGGAAAGGTTTAATTAGCTTATGTTTTCAGCCTACAGTTGGCTTGCTCCAGGGCAGAAACATCATGAGGAAAGGACACAGTGGAGTAAAGGTTAGTTCATGGTGGCTGCAAAGCAGAGCAAGGGAATGGTGCCAGAAAGAAATGAGTGAGGGACCAAATACTGTACCCAAGGCCATGCCTCCGTGACCCCCTCAGACTCACCAGGAGTGTGCTCCTCTAATCTACAGTGTGCTTCTTAATCCAATGACGTTGACGCATCAGGATTAACAGTGGTCAAACTAAAAGATGTTACACAAAGGATCAAACAAAAACAAATTATTCAGACAGTGTACTTTCAGAAAATGTTTCTAGGAAAATATTGACAGAAATTCACAAAATAAAATGCACTAAGCACCATTTAGAATTCAAAACAAGTAGAAGCTGAGCCTGGAACCTCATGCCTGTAATTCACTTACTGGGGAGTCTGAAGCAGGAGGATCACAAGGTCAAGCCCACCGTGGGCAATTTAGCAGAACTCTGTCTCAAAAGAAAAAAGGGGAGTTGGGGATATAGCTCAGAGATAGAGACTTTGCCTAACGTGTAAGGCCCGGGTTCAATCCCCAGTACTACAAAACAACAGCAACCAAGCAGAAACTAGTTATCCCACAATGGAGAATTGGTTTAAAACAATGGGATATACAAAATAGAATACAGGACAGTCATAAAAATGATGTACTAGAATAACTTTTAAAACATGGTAACATGCTTTATAAAGTAAATACGGAAAGCAGGTTATGAGAGTGCATTCTATAGTATGATCTCACTTAGTGTGTGTCTGTGTTATCTCATTTTTTAATAAAAACATGAATATGCAAGCATCACATAGTTTATCTTTGGGTTGTAGTATATGAATAGTCTTTTAAATTTTTTATTTATCTGCATTTAAAAAAATTCTCTGTAGTAAGTTGTTGTGATCCCTCTTCCGTCCTTGTTGAGGTCCAGGAAGTTTGTATTTGTAGCCCTGTGGAAACGTTATTGGAATCCTGGTGAGTAATTCCAGTCTACCACTTCTGGGAGCAGCAGGGGTGGTGGTGGTGAGGACAGGTAGACTAAGAAGTGCCGGCCCTGGAGCAGGTGCTGGTGGAGGGACAAAGGGAGAGGTTGGCCCCTCCTGAGGCCCAGATCCAGGCTCCTGCCAGGCTCATTTGTAGACAGCTTCTCCCCCCACCTGCATCCCTGCTGGGTAGCCTGCTCTCTCCCCTGCTCTTACTATAGTTCCAGGACTGATGCCAACCCCGCCAGAGCCAAGTGTGGCAGCCCTGGCACAGAAACTCCCCGGTGTGGCAGCTGCCTCCAGAGATGGTTAGCAAGGACTCTGGGCCAGTCCCCAGTGTCTGAATCAGAATATATGGGCTGGGAGCACAGGATCTGCTCCTCACCCTCCCAGGTGACCCTCCCAGGCATTTCAGAGCTGCAGCGAGGCACACGGCCACAGCAGGCTCCTTCCCTTAGGTTTCCACGTACTGAGTCTGAGAGGACAGACTTGTGTCGGGCGTCTCTGCACACAGATGCCTTCCTGTTTCTGTCCTGGATTGCTAAGTCCAGGATGTGGAGGAAGCATGCTTGGAATCCAGCGAAGGACATAGCTTTGCATGTCCCAGGAGTTTGGGAGCTGGGCAGCACTACACAGCCCGGAGGCAGGAAAGAGCATGGCTCCCAGGAGCACTGGCCTGTTGAAGGGGATTTCAGCCTCGCTTCTTCTCATGCAGCTCCCCACTCCCAGGATGCCAGGAGACAAGAACAAAGAATCGGTCCAGTGAGGAAGCTACCCACAAAGCTGGAGAGCTTAGCAGGTGTTTAGGATCAGATCAGCCAACACGAGGGGCCTTTTGATGGCAAGCAGGTCTGCATCACAGAGAACAAAGGGACTGTTACAACTTCTCTGAGGGGACCTCGGGAGGTACCATCACCTCCATCACAGATGGCGTAGAAAGGGCCGGATGTGGCCCAGTGGTACAGCACTTGCCTAGCATGCACGAGGCCCTGGGTTCAGTTGCCAGCACTGAAAAAAAAATCCCAAAACAAACAAACAAAAAACAGTGTAAGGCAAACTGTGTCTGGTCCCGTTATGGTCTCTGAAGATCTGCTTGCCCTGTGGTAAAAGGTTTTTCGGGTTTGGCCACACGTCTTGCGCTGGCAGCAACAGCGGAGTGGAGGTGCTCTGTCACTGTCTTGCCCATCTGTCTTCTGGCTCTGCCATCTCTCTTTTTTTGCTTTGACCAAAGTCCAGCACATCTCACATCCGGGCTGCTCCCTACGCCTGGGTGAGGAACATGTGGAGAACAGCCTGACCCAGGCAGAGACAACAGCAAGGAGAATCCATTATGTCATAAGAACCTGAGATCTGGGGTCACTAGTTGTCACTCCTTAACTGAGTCCGAGCCAAAAAGCAGTCTTTTAGAACTGTGGAAACAATACAGCAACATGCAAGTGTAATTTTTAAAAAGAAAATGTATGCATCCCATAGTATATGCCTTAGCCTCAGTTCAAAAGTTTTAATTCTAAAGATGCTCCCAGGCCAATATTGCTGAAGTAGACCGTCAACTTGAGGCCACCTCTCCCCCGAGTGCCTTCCACAGAAGGAACCTGGTGGTAGGTGAGGACCCCGCACCCCGGCTAGAAGAGGCAGAGGAAAGGCCACTGTGTGGAGCCAGCGCCCAGCACAGCGCTGACTGTCGTTAGTGAAATGAAATGGAGCAACACCATTCCTCAGCGGAGCTCAGCTCCTGGAAAGAGCAGTGCCAGGCTGTTTCCTCGGCAGACAGCCTATCCTGCCTGGGGACCATCCTGCCACAGCAAGGCTTGGCACCTGCTTTGTTCCAGGGGCTTCCTTTTCCTGTGGCCAACTGTATGCATGCCTGAAATAAGGCAAACTTTCTGGGAACTGGGAGGGAACAAAGCAGGCATCACCCCTGTGCTCCTGGAGCCTCCAGGCCTCTAGTGGGTATCGCAAGTTCAGCAAGCATGCTCAGGTCTCTGCGCCTCTTCTTGCAGAACTGATGCACCATGGGAACTGCCGGTCATGACTATCCGTCTCTTGACCCCACAGCCACCAATAATGTGTAAGGAAGCTGTTTCAGATCACCTAATCCTAGTTATCCCCAAAGCCTCCACCTTCAAATGCCATCAACATACGACTTGGAGGATTAAAGTTTCAACACTTCCACTTCTAGGGGACACATTTAGACCCTAGCAGCATCTCCACATTGTCGTGAGTTATGGTTTGTATCCAGACCCCTCCTCCACAGCATCATGCTCATAGGCGGGGCTTTGGAGTTGACTGGATCTAGGGTGTGTGGTACTGGGATTGAGGGTGCACGGTACTGAATTAGTCCATTGATTGCTTTGGCATAGTTCTGGGTGTGGGTAAAGGGAAGGCCCACCCTGGGTGTGGGTGGCACTGAACAAAGGGCTTATAGCCTGGATGGGATGAGAGGAAAAGCAGGCCACCACCACTGCCACTGCTGCTGCTGCCACGTCACTGCCTGCCCGGCCCATGGACTGTTTTTTTTTTTTTTCTGCCACGCCACCTGCCTTGGAGCCAGCTGACTAGGGATTGAAACCTCTACAAACTGTGGGTGGAAATAAACCTTTCTTCCTTTAACTTGTGGGTGTTGGTTATTTTGTTTCAGCAATGAGAAGAGTAACTAAGATCCACTGGGTGTGATCCGTCTTCAGAAGTTTCACAACAGGCAGAACTGAAACTATACTGTTAGGCGGCATCTCCCAGTTCTCAGCTTCTGCAGTCCTTGGGAAGCACGTTCTACGTCCTGTTTCTGTAACTACTTCAGGCAGCTTGTAAAGTGGAACCACGCAGTCCGTGCCTGTGTTGACTGATTTACTTCCCTCGGCATTGTCCCTGCCGTTTGCCCACACTGTAACAGAGCTTGGCACCTCTTCCTTTTCAAGGCCGCGGTGCACAGATGCCATGTTTTGCTTATTCCTTCATTCTGGCTACTGTGTGTCAGCTCCTAAGAATGTGAGGGACAGAGAGAAGTGATGTTCACGTTGCTAGTGGAGAACTGGGCAAGGGCGCGGTGGAAGTGGAAGACCAGACAGGATCTGCTGGGACTGGGTCACCTTCCTGCTCAGCGGCCTCTGTTTTCAGAAGTCCTCCGGTCTGTGTGAGCTTCTCCTGTCTTACGCCCAGCACATTCCCAGCCTAGACAGGTTCGCTATTGATGCACATTTCTCACCCGCAGACTGTGAGCTCCCGAGGGTCCCGTGGACAGTCTCCAGCCTTGTGCTGGCCACTCTTCCAGAGGAAATGGGATGTACACAAGTGGAGCCTCCGGAGGCCCTGCGGGCGCGCACAGCCTGTTCTTGCAGCTGACCGCGGCTGGCTCTTGGGGATGCATGTTTGATTTCTGCTCCGGGTCATACACGTTTGAGTGTTTATGGAGCTGTGAGACCCGGCATAAAAGCATCTCTGTTGGAGCTGCGGGAGTCTGTGAGGCCTTTCTCTAACCAGAGTGCGCGGCAGCACTTGGGTTCCTCGGCTGGGGAGGGGCAGACAGTGAGAACAGCCCGGGCGCGGCACCGGTGGGGGCCAGTGGAGCCCTCCGCTCCTGGGCCCGGACCCCGGGGCGCACCGGCAGAGGGGGTGCAGGGGCTGCGGCCTGCTTGGGTGCCCCTCCCGGGCTTGGCGGGGAGGACAGCGCCCAGGCGGCGCCCGGCCGAGACCACCCGGCAGTCTGGCCAGACGTCCCTTCCCTGCCGCCGGAATGCCAGGCCCGGCCGAGGTGGCCTGGGCGGGCCCGGCGCCTGGCCAGTGCGGCCCGGGCGGGGTCGCCGGCGCGGGACCTTTAAATCGGCCGCCCCTGCCCGCCCGGCCGAGCGCCCGGATCCACCATGCCGCGCCCGCTGCTGCCCCGCCGCCTGCTGCTGCTCTGGCCGCTGCTGCTGCTGCCGCCGCCCGCCGCCCCCGGGCCCCTGGCCGGCCCGGCCGTGGCGAGGCCGAGGACCCGCGGACCCGCCGGCAGCCCCGGGGGCCGCGGCGCAGGTACGGGGCGGGCGGCCTGCAGGACGGGCCCCAGAGGAGGGAAGCCGGGCGCCCCGGGCCCCCAGAATCCCGTGCGCAGCCAGGGGCCCCACGTGAAGGCTGGAACGTGGGGCTCCGAGCCCAGCGGGCCCGGGCCCGGGCGGAGCGCGGGCGGCCGTGGGAGCCGCGCTGCCTCCCCGCTCCGTGCAGCGACCTCCGGTTCCGCGGGGCGGCCGCCCGGGTGCAGCCCTGCCCGGCGGAGCGGGCCTGGCGGTGAGGCCGGGGCGGGACCTGCGGGGCCCCGGGGGCCACCCCGCCCGGCCCGCTCCCCGAGCCCGAGCGTTTCAGAGCCGAGACTCGAGGAGCCCAGACGCGCAGCTGGGCCGGGCGGGGCGCAGCCCCGGAGCCGGCGGGCGGCGGCCGGGACCCGCAGGTGGCCCGGGGACGCCGGCTCCTGTGGCCCCCGCCCAGGGCTTCTTCCGCCGCGCCGAACTGGCCCAGCTTTCCGCTGCTGTTCGGAGGACTGATCTTCGTTCCCAGAAGCCCGGCGCCAGCCCCGGCCGGGAGAGGCGGCGTCAGCCCGTTTCCCGGGTCTCCCGCGTCTGGCGGCTGCGCTGGTGTTGGGTGATTTGCCTGTCCGTCCCACTGCGCCTCGGGGACTCCTCTCCGCACACGTGCGCACGCCGAGGCGCACTGGCGAGCGTGGGACGTCGGCACCAGGCAGGCGGGCCGTGTTCCCGCGCGAGCGGCGCGGCTGGCAGCGGGCGGCCGCTGCAGAGCAGGGACGGGAAAGCGTTTTCTAGGATTAAGTCTGCGCTGGTCCTCATTCGCCTGCCCAGGGAAGAGGCTGGAAGAGGAGGTGACATTCTGCGCGGGGTGACCATGGCCCCCACGCTTGATTTTCAGTTCCTTTCCTAAACACCAGGACCCTGCATTTTTTCTGAATTCTCTCCCCTATCGCGAAACTTAACAAATAGTGATATTGTGCCCACGCAAACCTTTTAGGAGACTTTTTTGTTTGGAGTGGGGATTGAACTAGGGATATACCGTACCACTAAGCTAAAACCGTGGCCATTTTAAAAATTACTTTTACTTTGAGACAAGCTCTTGCTAAGTTTTCCAAAATGGCCTTGAGTTTATGATTTTCCTGCCTCAGCATTTCAACTAGCTGGGATAATTTCATTGTTCCTGAGAATCAAGTTCTTGCTATTTACTGCGGGGGAGTGAGGGTAGCTCAGAGGCGGCTGGGGAGAGAGCTCAGCGCAAAGGCTAACCCTAACCCTTACCCTAACCCCATGCGCTGCAGCAAACCTTCCAAGGAGCAGTTAGTGCCCTCTGTCCGGGGGAGTACAAATCAGGGGAGGGGCAGCCAAGGCGCTGCCTGCTGTGCCTGGGGGTGGTGGCGTGGGGACCCCCGGCTTAGCTTCCTGTTGCTACTGTGACAGCCCTCCGGGAACTCGGAAGCTTGAAACAACAGGCGTCACCTTAGTGTCTGTGGGTCAGAGCCTGGCACAGGTCTCCTCGGGCAACCTCAAGGTGCGGGAAATGGCGTCCTGCCCCTTTGGGAGGCTGAAGGGGCCCAGGGTCTGCCTGTCTTTCCTGCCCTCCTGGTGGCAGCGAGCTCCAGTTGCAGCCTTATTCTTCCCTCCTCAAAGCCGGCACCAGCAGGTTGAGTCCTCCTACCTTTTAGCTCAGACCCCCTCTTCTACTTGTAGAGACCTTTGTCACTGTGGTGCAGTCATGTGAATGACCCAGCCCCATCTCGCGTGTTTAATCCTTCCTTCAAGTTATGATTGCATCTGCAGCAGTATCTGTCTCTGTTCCTGGGACTGGGGCCTGGGCATCTCCAGGGGAGACCTTATTCTGCCCATCACACCTCTTGGTCCCTGGGGAACAGCGGATGCAATGTGAAGGTGACTTGGAGAAGGAAAGACGCCAGCAGCACAGCTCCAGGAAGCAATTCCTTTTTTTTTTTTTTTTTTTTTTTTTTTTTGATACTGGGGATTGAACGCACGACCTCATGCTTACCAGCAAGCACTTGAGCCACTGAGTTAAATCCCTAGCCAGAAGGGAGCACTTCCTAAACACACTGACTGATAGGCGTGAGCACTGTGAGTCAAGGGTCTATATCGTCTCTGTTTTGTTTTTACTTCAATTGTGCAAAAATACTTAGACCCTGGCCTGGGCAGGATTTTCAGCACCCTCTTCTTCCTTACTTCTGACCCATGGGAATCTCGAGGGACCAAGGACAGTTCTGGAGCTGTTTAAAAAAGAGGGATCTGTAATTCCCTCAGACTCAGCTGCATACGTGACACATGGTGGATTCGAGGTGGCAGCTGAGTGGACCTGGGAGCCCCTCGCTGGGCACAGGAGATCGTGCTGACTCTTCGGGTGGGAGCTGCCTCGAGAGGCGGGGAGGCCCCAGGTGGGGGTCAAGAAACCCGGTCCAGCCGCAGTCCTCTGCTGTTCAGTCCTCTCTCCTCCTGAACCCCAGCAGTCTCAGCTGTCAGAAGGGCATAAAACAATTCCTGTGGTTGTTATGTTCATCTCCTATGATTTCCAAAGCGTCAGTAAAAGGAAAATCTTCTTGTTTCCCTTCCGTACTAGGAATTGAACCCAGGGCCTTCACACTGAGCTACAAAATTAGTCCTTTTTAAAATTATTTTTTAATTTTGAATCACTTAGTTGCTAAATTGCCTGAGCAGGGCTTGAATTTGCCATCCTCCTGCCTCAGCCTCCCAGGGTTCTAGGATGGCAGGTATGTGCTACCATGCCCGGCTAAATATTTCTTTCTTAAGTATATACCTCTAGAAGGTGGGATAAAACCAAGAGGACAATTTCCAGCTTTCAAAGAAAGCTATTTAGAGCCATAATTCCTGTTCCAGGAATTATTTCTTTCTTCCATCAATGGCTTGTCCTGGGAATTTATTTGGGACTCACCTTCTTACCTACACACGGAGTCATCGTTTTCATGGTGTAGCATCAGCTTCTGTTCCTTTGTTAGGGAGGAGGAGCCCTGGGTGACACTTCTAAGGGCCACATCCCCTGAGGGTGGCCTCTGTGTGATGTGTGTGCTGCTTTCCTCCTCATCTCGTCCTTGCCTGGGGACTTGATTTTGGTGGCTAGGAGAGAGGGTGCACGAATAGGTGTGGGAGACACAGGAAAAACTAGGAAAGAATAGATGGAAGCTAACATTCACCATATTACTACAGGTGCCAGGCACTGCCATGCAGAAAAGATGTGTGAGGTATGACTGAAAAATGCAGCAAAAGTTTAAACTAAAAAAGGTTTGCACAGTGCAAGACACATTGCCATTAATCCCTCTCAGGCGTTCTTGGGACACACCCGTCATCCTTACCACTTGTTTTTGTTTTGTTGTTGGTGCTAGGGATCGAACCCAAGGCCTTGTGCATGCAAGGCAGGAGCCCTACCACCAAGCCACATCCCCAACCCCTCCTGCCACCTTCTGAAGCAGACCAGGAAATCCTCTTTCGTGAGCGTCCTTAATGATGCTGTGGCGGCTGCCTTGATGTCTTGAACTGATTCTAAACATTTACTTTTAATGGTCACTTTGACCTTGGGCAGGAGCTGGGAGTCACACAGTACAGGCCCGGTGAATAAGGTGGATGAGCACACACTGTCACGTTTCTGTAAGCCTGCCTTCCGCTGGATGGCATGTGGCAGCGCCGTTTTCTTTTAATCACATTTCCTAAAGACACTCACGAAAGAGGACTTGCAGCACGGCTTCAGCAAGTCACAAGAATGGGGGCGTAAGCGTGTTGAAAGAGAGGAGGACCGAAGGAGATGGCTTGTAGGACAACACATCTCTGCAATGTAAGCATTCACTGCCGACTTCGATCTCCCCTCGTAAGTGCCTCGAGGGTGGGAAATCTGGCTTATTTGCCTTCATAGCTCCAGGACTTCATATGTTTAGGTCTTCAAAAAAATGTTTTCTTGGTTAATGAATCTGTGGCAGAGAGGAGCAGAGAGGGGGTGAGGACAGTAGGACAAATGCAGGTCACAGCTTCTGCTACTTACAGCAATAAGACAGTCATGGAGCTGGACGTACAGCAGGCTCGTGGTCGTTTAAACTGTCTCCTCCTTTCTGTCTTCAGCCAGCCCAGGAGTCCGGTGATCAGATGGGGAGGGATGTAGGGCTTCTCTAGAGGATCGATCACCCTTCCCAAGGGAGCAGAAGGAAGCCAGGGTGCTCCACCTCAAACTGCCACTGCCTAGCCCTGCAGGGGAGTGCACAGTGGTGTCGGCCTTGGCACTGCGCAGGGACGCTTTGGACAGTCGTGGTGCCCAGGAAAGGGCAGGGTTCCTCCACTGGTTCCTAGAGCTCCCAGAGAGCCTTAGGACAAAACCTCAAGCGATGGGACCACGGTGAAACCTCAGGACTCATCCAGTCTGTAGGTGAGGGATCTGGGGACACTTTGCACCGCTGTATTAATTCCCACTGGGGAATTTGGTGTTTCGGCAGCCAAAAGGAGGGCAGTGACGAGGACAGTCGCAGGCAGTGGTGGCGCTGGGGTCAGGGGTGCTGTCCTGCCTGTCCCTGGAAACCCAGCATTCCTGGGGATAGGAATTGCCATTTCTGGTGTGGTCTGATCACTGCTTGGCCTTCCCTGCTCCCCGTGCCCTTCCTCGCAGGTGTTTGCAAGAGCAGGCCCCTGGACCTGGTGTTCATCATCGACAGTTCCCGTAGCGTGCGGCCCCTGGAGTTCACCAAGGTGAAAACCTTTGTCTCCCGGATCATTGATGCCCTGGACATTGGGGCGGCTGCCACGCGGGTGGCAGTGCTGAACTACGCCAGCACGGTGAAGATCGAGTTCCAGCTCCAGGCTTACTCAGACAAGCAGGCTCTGAAAAAGGCCGTAGCGCGCATCACACCCTTGTCAACGGGCACCATGTCGGGGCTGGCCATCCAGACGGCGATGGACGAAGCCTTCACAGTGCAGGCGGGGGCTCGGGGGCCCTCGGCCAACATCCCAAAGGTGGCCATCATTGTGACTGACGGGAGGCCCCAGGACCAGGTGAGCGAGGTGGCGGCTCGGGCCCGGGCCTCGGGCATTGAGCTCTACGCTGTGGGCGTGGACCGGGCGGACATGGAGTCCCTGAAGACCATGGCCAGCGAGCCTCTGGGCGAGCATGTGTTCTACGTGGAGACCTACGGCGTCATTGAGAAGCTCTCCTCCAGGTTCCAGGAAACCTTTTGCGGTAAGTTGGTAAGTCTTTGCTTCCAGCTAGAAAGGATGCTGCATTCTGGAGACTGTGTACCCAAAGAAAAAGAGATTTATTGACTTTTTTAGTGGCAGTTTTATGAAAACCTTAAATACATGCCATGCTTTTTTGGCGTTTTTTAATACCAACTTACATACACAGTGTTGGCTCACAAATATAGAACTGTATTATATATAACTTAGTTTGCTTGTAAAATCTTCATGTTTGCATTTGAAACATGCAGGTCTGGAAATAACCAGGATAAATAATCCTGTGTTCTCTGATGAGGTTAGAGAAAAGCCTAACATAAAACAAACAAAAACCAGCTCGAGACACCTCCTTCTTGTTCCCTCTCCCAACCGCTGCATGTTTCTCCCAGGTATTTCCGCAGCTTTACCATCTCCAGAGGTAACAGAACTCGGCTTGTTCTCCAGCGAGGCAGACAGGAAGCAGTGTCTGCTCAGGATCAGTGATCTAGTCCAGTGTCGCTGTCAGTGGGCAGTCAGTGGACACGTGTTTTCAGATTTGTCTTTTTCTGCCTATTCTTGGTGGAATAATAGGGTTATGCGCCAGAGAGATTTGGCTTCGGTTCATTTGACGGACGCAAGAAGAAGCAGAATTTTAAAATTATTCTGCTGCTCCCTTTCCCTTCCTTTTTTGCATTAGGATGGAGTTTGAACATGAAAATGTTGATTTCGTTGGAATTTTTGCATGTGTTAGCCCGGCGCATCAATGTCAGTCTCTCCAGTGCTGGAGCTGATTTTTAGTCACTGATCAGAATTATGATTGGAGGGCTTGTGTTGTAGCTTTTATCATTTTGGGATCATCTTTTGAAGTCCTCCGTGGAATTTTCCAAACAAGGGGGTACAAATTTCTAGTCCAGGTGACTTCGGAAACATAGGTATCTTTTTGGCATATACTTTATTCCACATTTGTTTATGCAGTACATATTTTTTGATCACTGCAGACACAAAGACAAAGGTACCCTTCTCCATCCTCAAACCAACATTCTGGGGACGGGAGTGAGACCAGCGTGTATGCCAGGCATCACACCTGTACATTTCCAGGATTTAGGATTAATGCGAAGCCTGGCAGTCACCAGTTTGCTGGGAAATGAGAGATGAAGTCTTGGACTGGGGTGGGGGAATGTGGCTTCATCTCAGCCACACCTGCTGCCACATCTTGTCTTTTGTGTCCTGGGACAGTGTACCCTCACAGTCCCTCACTGACTGTGGCAGCACTCTCTTGGTGTTCACTGGTTTCCAAAAAGAAAGTGGCTTTCTTTCTCCTGGGAAAACTCCCTGGGCTTGTGGGTGCGAGCTGTCCCACCGGGGTGCTCCTCTGTGGCAAAGTAGGTGTCAGAGCTGCCCCTGGGGTTGGGCTCGAAGCCGGAAAGTGCAAGGGGTGGTGAGTGGTGATCTTTCTCATCTGGAATGAAAGACCGGCTGTTCTTGGGGGAAAACGTCCTCTCTATATGGAAAAAGACCGCGGGGTAGCTTGTTGCAGTCGGGGTTGGGAAGGCTGTGAAAAGGCCTTTTTACAAAAATATTAGTCTTGTCCTCTTGCCAAAGGCAAAGGAGGCCGGGTTCCCTGCCACAGGAGTGCAGCCTCTTCCAACAGGCCTCCTGGATTTCTCAGAAGTGATTAAATTCATTGATTCATTTTTTTGTGGGTTTGTTTTTTTGTTTGTTGGTTGGTTTTTTGTTTTTGAGACAGTCTTGCTATGTAGTTCAGGCTGTGTCTGAACTTACTATATAGCCCAGGCTGGCCTCACAGCAAGTCTCCTGCCTCAGCCTCCCAAGTGCTGGGATGACCTTGTGCACAACCACGCCCAGATGATTCATCTTGAAAGAGCCTGTCACTCGGGGTGAAAAAAACCCAATGAGATATAAGTATCTCTAGGAGCAAACGATGGAGATGTCAGCTGCTATAATCTCACTTATTTAGTTCATCCTTTCCTTTTTATCTGCTTATATTTAACATGAGTTCATTTCCCTGGCGGACAATAGTGTCCAGCGTTCCTATTTTGATATGGGGTCCTAGATGCGATGTCGAAGATTCAGAAGGTGATCAGCATTTACATATTTAAATATGTGTCCTCAGCCAGTGTGAGCGAGTGGTGGACTTGGAGGTGCGCCTGGGGTGCGTTTTCTTTGGTACAAATTGTAGCACCCTGGGAGCCAGGCCACTGCTGCTGGTTCGCTCAGCATTCATGCGCTGCCTGGCTGGGGAGCAGAAATCCTTCTGGGTATGGGGGATAAATCAATAAGACATCAAGCTGCCTGTCTGATGGAAGCATTTGGTTTTAGCATCAAATTCAAAATTCTTTCTTTTTTGAAGGAGTCTAGGAAGATCTGTAGTTTTACGTTAGTGACATTTTTTAGTTCGAGGGGCACAGTGACCCCTCTGCTGTCGAACTCAGTTTGTCCCAAAGTTTGCCTTTGAACTCCCAAAAGTTCAAGAGTTGCGCATTTTTTTCCAATGAGAAATAATGGAAAACCAAGTCATTAGTTCTGAGGCCCCCAAAATTATGCTTATAAATTCATTTTCCCAGGACATTAGCGCATTTTGCAGTGACTGAGTTCTTGAACTCTATTGTGGTTCTGTTTTCCTCTTAGCTTTACTGATATTATCACTTTCTTTGGAGCCATCGTTGCGATATTTTATGCAAATAAAGCTTTAAAAAAAGCACAGCGATGAATGTTTGAACTCAGGCAGAGCCCTGCACGCTGCCTGGCGAGGGGCTGCCTGGGCGAGGGGCGCAGCTGGAAGCGCCGCCCCTTTGTGTCTGCAGCGAGGCGGTGCCGCAAGCTTGCCCTGCAGGTTTTTCAGGGTGGTTTTCGATTCTACTACCAAGCTACCTTAACGCCAAGCAGACTGATTTTTGAACTCTGCTGTTGGAAGGTGGAAAGTTCCCGCTGAGGGCCTTGGACAGCCAGGTTTCCCTGTTTCTAACAAGCTAGCGGCGGAAGACAAAGGGCCAATTTCTATAGTGAAGCGCAGACAGAATCAGGGAGGGACTCGAGAGCAGTATACTCCCGAGGGAGGGAGGGAGCCCTGCTGACCGTGGCCTCCTCGCGCAGCTCTGGACCCGTGCGTGCTGGGCACGCACCAGTGCCAGCACGTGTGCGTCAGCGACGGCGACGGCCGCCACCACTGCGAGTGCAGCCAGGGGTACGCGCTGAACGCCGACCGGAGGACGTGTGCAGGTGAGGCGGGCCTGGGCCAGTGAGGAGGGGTCCTCCGTCCTTCTCACGATGTGGCACTTTTGCTGGAGTTCATTAAATTCAATGAAAGCGTTTCTGTCCGTTCTGTGGCCAAACATACGCATGGACCCTAGAAGTGGAGGGAAATTTAGGGAGGTCCTCACTCGCCTGGTGCGTGAATATGCGCACAGTCCCCGAGGAATTAGCCTGGTCTTTCCCGCCGCCTCCCCTCCCCTCCCCCTCCTTCCCCCCTCCCCGTCCACTTTTTCTCCTTTCCCTTCACCTCCTGCTCCTCCTGTCTTTTTCTCCTCCTTCCTGTCCTTCTCTTCTTCCTCTTCTTCTCTTCCTCTTCCTCCTAGAGGTTTTTGAGAGGAAGAAAATGTAGAGATATTTAACTTCACACACTCATTTTGTAGATGATAAAATCGAGACTAAAAGAAGGGAAGAGTAAACCCTGCCTGTACCAGCAGCTCTGGCCGTGGAGGAGCCGAGCCGCAGTGCTGGCTGCGGACCGGCCTCTTTCCAGCTCAGTGTGTGCAGTTTGTCCACTGCTTTGTCCACAGCTGTGGACAAGTGCGCTCTGAACACGCACGGATGCGAGCACCTTTGTGTGGATGACGGAGCCGGCTCTTACCACTGCGAGTGCCACGAAGGTTACACGCTGCGTGCGGACCGGAAGACGTGCTCGGGTCAGTGGGAGGGGTCGGCGCTCCTGGGACTTCCGCTTCCGGCCTGCGCAGTGCTGGCTTCCCACGTGCTGAGCACTTGGTCTGCTTTCTTCTCTTGCCACCCTGGGGTTTCCCGTTGCTGAGTCCTTTTTGAGAAGTTGGAAATGGTAATGTGTAAGGATGGCACGTATAAATGTGTGGCTCATTTTCTCTCTGTACTCAGCTGAACAGTCCTTGCAAATGCTGACTTGCCCTCAGATAATACCCCAGAGGATACCGATTGCTCACCAATGGCAGACGCCATCATGCCAGATCACCCCGATGACCGTAGTGACATCTTGCAGCCAGGACAGGATAGCACGATTGTGGTATCCTTGCCGAAAACTCAGAATCGTGAGGAAACATCAGACAAACTCAAATGGAGAGACATTTTTAGCTCAGAAAAATAATTACCATACTTTTTAAAAGTGCCAAAGTTGTAAAAGATGAACACAGGCTGAGAACATGTCCTAGACTGCAGGAGGCTAAGATGTTACAGCTTAACACAGTATGGGACCCTGGGCTAGAAAAGAGCAGCGATGGAAAAGTGTGAATAACGTTTGCAGATTCACAAATCCTAACGTGTAATTTCGATTAGCATACCAGGGTTCTGTAAGTTGCTAACATCTGGGGAAGCAGGGTGAAATAAGGGAGTCCTAGCACTGTTTCTGTGATTTTTTTCATAAGTCTGAAATTATCTCTAAATGAAAAGTTTAAAAAACTAGCTTAAAAATACATCAGTAGATTGGATGAAAATTTGGGTATTGAATTCTGACTCTGCCTTGAATCAACTGATCTTTCTATGGCTGATTTTCCTCACTTGAAAAACGGGAGAGGATTCATTTACAGTTTCTTCAAACTAATTCTGTTTTTCCAAATGTAGTTATGGAGACACATAACTGTTGGTATTTCTCTGAGTTAGGATAAATGTAATGAACACAAAAGAAATGCTTTGAAAGGTATTTGTGAAATTCTCAGATTATAAAACCTCAAATTGACAATTTTGGAAATTGGAGAATAAGACTGTGCAGGATTTCATTTACTTCACCTAACCTCCACTTAGACCAAATAATTCTGCTGGCTTTTGAGTTACATCGGAAAGTTTTCCTCTTATTTATACCTGCAAATAAGATTTATTTTTAAGTATGTGGATAAGAAAAGACTTGGTTTTCATTTCTTTTTTCTGGACTTTTGTCTGATAGCTGAAGACAGATGTGCTTCTGGTACCCATGGCTGTCAGCACATCTGTGTGAATGACGGATCTGGGTCTCATCACTGCGAGTGCTTCGAAGGGTACTCTCTGAACGCAGATAAGAAAACATGCTCAGGTACGCTACTCAACACGTTCTTTCACACTTGGCGTCTGTGGCCGTGAAACCAACTTGTGGTAGCAAGGAGAGGGGTGACCTGAAGATTCCGGCTTCACACCGTCAGCCATGCTATCGGCTGCTGCACACGGGCTGCTCGGTGCGTGGTGAGCTCGCTGGCTTTTGCAAAGATAGATTGCTTCAGGAGCAAACTACTAGGAAATGGGAGGGAGTGGGGGATCTGAGGAAAGCTAATTAAATGTAAGGTCCTTATCCAGGAAAATTTTATACCCCGGACACTGGGGACTTTTTAAGCAAATAGGAGACTTTAGAGTTGCATAGTAACTATTTGATGTGATAGGCTGAACTGATCTTTTTCCAGTTAAAACTTGGCCTGGAACTTTTCTGTCACATTAGTCTTATAATGTTGGATCACTTAGCAAAGGAGACATTGTAAGTGCCTGAATTAGACCTACACAGACCTTCCAGTAAGTCTGCAGCAGGACGTTCCCCAACAGTTCCTAGTTGATTCAGAATTCAGTGAATCTGAGCCTTATGACATGGCTCGGGAGCCCCTGGCAGGACTGCCTGTCCTCGTTAATTTGATTTAAACTTGCGGGCACAACAGGGGGGCATTTATAAATGCAAAAGCACTGCTACAGCAGAGAAATTCTTGCTCTCGAGGTAGTGCTTAGTTTTGGCATACCAAGTGCCTTTTAGACTTTACATGTCTTTTCTATCCCTTGAGGAACTGTATTAGAGCATTTCACCAAGACAGATGGAGAGAAATAGCTGATCACCAGCTCCCCAAAATATGAATAAAGAGCAAAATAACAGAGAGATGATAGGAAGTAGGGAGACCTTTTTTAAATGAGAAAGGGAGCAAGAAATGGAGAAAGGGAGAGGGAGGTAAAAAGGGATGGGAAAAAGAAGAATTGAAGGGAAAAGCAGATGGAAGTAGATGAAGTCTTTGCAAATGGGGGGAGGACCAAGAGTTGGAAGGAGCAGGGAGAGACGGGAGTGGACGGAAACAGTGAAGATGGGTTATGTTCATGGACCAACTCCCCAAGATGCGTATACTCACACATATGCACTCATCAAGATACATTTTAAAAAATAAATGAAAAAACCCATGAAATCAGGAAAAGAGCTTTGAGCACCTACTCTGCTCCCAGGCTCGGCGCTGAGCACTGTGAGGAAATAAACGCGCAAGTTCCTGCTTCAGAGCAGTTCACAGCTTTGGGGAGGGGAAATGAGAACAGTTCTCCCCAAACACAGGAACGGGGTAGCCAGGGAGGAGCTGGGCGGTAAGGGCTGCGGAGGCTGGCGAGGCTGCAGAAGACCCAGAGCCCAGAGCTGGAGCTTCTAGAGGAGAGGAGGGCTGGGCAGGGGGCTGGCTGCCACTGGTGTGTGCAGGGGAGGAGGATGGAGTCACCGGGTATGGAGGACTCGCCCCTCCAGCTAGTTACGAGCGTCCAGTGGGCACTTTCAGCTGCCAGAAAAGCGGAGGACCTGGGCAGGTCTTGGTCAATATAGTCCTCCCTGTGCAGCCCCAATGCAAAACAAAAGTGTATTTTCATTTAAATTACCATGTGCAATGGAATAATATGGAGTCTTTTATTAGAAAAATACAGCATCAAAGAAAATTTTCAGTTTGACAGTGCTCCCAAATAACTACAGCCAGCGTCCTTCATATGTGCCCATGCAGCTTATGGGTAGATTCTGTAGCGCTTTGCATTTCATGCAAAGTTAGTCTCTAGGCCATAGTGAGTCATGGAAGGTTTTTGAGCATGAAGTGACAGTTAAGGAGAGAGTCAGAAGGGTACAGAAAGGCTACATTGGCTCCTGTAAGAGCAGAGGAGGAACTGATATTTCCCAGGAAGCCTTTCTGGATTTACTAGAGGAGAATTGCTGTTTGTCCCATGCCAGTTTGGACATGAGACTGTTAGAGCACTTTCTTTGCTCTCCAGTTACTTGAGCAAATTGTCATTGTCTCTAAAATGTTATTGATTTGATGATAAGTCCTTCACTGTTCAATCGTACACATCATCACTATTAGTCGTATTAACATTGTTACTTTTCTCCTCTTCTGTGTTTGGGAATGTATGTACTTGTGTACGTCTCCAGCGATGTTTTCTGTCCCACTTTATAAGCTGTCGAGGGCAGGTCTTGGTCAATATAGTCCTCCCTGTGCAGCCTCAAGCTTAGCCCCATGCACAACGAGGTCGTTAATAGATTATTTATGGCGCTGGCCTGTGCGTGTCTGGAGATGCTGACAGTCATCAGCGTGGTTCCAGGTAAGTTCTGGTATACCATCAGGATCCAGTGCATTCTGGTGCTGTAGGCAGAAGAACAAAGAGAGGGGACTCGCAGAGAGCTGCAGGAGAGAAACAGGACAGGGATGCCTGTGGTCACAGGGGTGTCAGTTACAGAGAGGGAAACAGCCCTCTCCTGAAACCCAGGGCTGCTGCTGCTCTGGAAGGATCTGTGCGCAGCACTGGTTGGGACCAAGTGTGGCCAGTTTCTTTCTCTCAGAGGTTTGTGTTTCGTGTTCCATTTATTAACATGTGGCTGTTTCCTCTCCTGCTCCATGCCTGGCCAGTCCGGAACAAGTGTGCTCTGGGCACTCACGGCTGCCAGCACATTTGTGTGAGCGACGGGGCTGCGTCCTACCACTGTGACTGTTTCCCTGGCTACAGTCTGAACGAAGACAAGAAGACATGTGCAGGTGAACACCGGTCCTGAAAGCCCCTTCCTCGTGGTAGGAGAAAGAGCTCTTTCTTCCTGGCTGACTGTGCTCCTTTCTCTGGCCGGAGCTGTCCAGCAGTCTCCAGTTGTCTCTAGAATGAAGTAATTGCGCTCCACTGCCAGTATGCTTTCCTTGATCTGACCTCACGGCTTTCCTTGATCTGACCTCATGGCTCCCCTTTTATTCTTGCTAATTAATTTCTCTGTCTAGTCTGGGGTTTTATTGTGGTACAATACACACGACATAATGTATGCCATTCTGAGCATCTAGTGACGTTCAGTATCAGGTCCTGGCCTAGATCCCCAGTCTCCCAAACGAGTGTACGGCGAAGGTTTAAATAAATGAGACAAGTGGTGTGATTTTAGGGCTCCAGGAGGATCAAAACCCTTCTGCCGAGTTCTTAACTCTGTGGCTGTGACAAGGGCTAAGACCACCCATATTTATTCCACCTCCAAAGAGCAGCGATACTGAGGAAAGTGCAGGAAATGAGCAGGACCTTGGGAGTCACTTCAAAGACTTCTCCAAGTAGTAAATTATGCCAATTCGAGAGAGCCATCTTATCTACATTTATGGTAGGAATGAGACAGCAGGAGTGAGATGCCTGCAGCTGCAGTCTCTTTACTTAATTGGTGTGGGAGCCAGGAGTCCTCAGCAGTGGCCTTATCTTGCCTTTTGAGGTATCTCCGGCATCACAGCCACTACAGGCCTCAGCCAGGACCAGTGATCCCTAGAGGTTCCCTTACTATGACTCAGCTCCCGTCGCCAGGCAAGGGGCCGAGGCCTGGGACAGACTCGCAGATAAACATAGAATTAGTCAATTTTAAATCCTGCCCAGAGCCGCTTGGTGGTGACCCCCAGCAGTTCAGTACGTCTGCATTGTTGTGCAGTGTCACCACCATCCATCTCCAGAGCAGTTTCAGCACCCCAAAGGGAACCTCTGTACCCAGCAAGCAGTAGCTGCCCATTCTCTCCCCCCCCCCAACCCCCTAGCGACTGCTGTCCTGCCCCGGCTTGTCTTTTAAAGCTGCTTTTTGACTACGTTTACCACCAGCTTCTCTCCTGTCCGCAGCGGACATTTGATATTCTGGAGACATGCCCTGTGCCTATGGTTTCTATCCTTTGCTGTAGTCGACTCCCCCCGCCCCCTTTACAGTGAGAACAAACGTACTCCTGCCAGGAGTGCGTGCTCAGAAGAGGGCTGGAGGGACCGACTTCAGGCTGGAGGTCCTCCAGGAGGCACATCTGAGAACTGGAGAGAAGCCGTGCTTGGTTTGGTCCAGGGGGTGCTGCAGAGAAGAAAGGGGAGCAGTCCAGAGTCCCGAGCCACAGCTTGGAAGGAGAGTGGAAACCAGCGCAGCCAGCGTGAGAAGCACGGAGCCTGGGAAGGACGCTTGGCACCGCATGACGTGGAGAGTGCGACAGTGCCCAATCCCAGTGTCCCCTGGGCTGTGGGGAGAGGAGTCCATATTTATTCTAGCAAAGCGAGAGCCCACTGGAGGCTCAGGGCAGTGGAGAGAGCTGTGTGCATTTATGTCTTCAGAGGTCGCTCTAACTGCTTTACGAAGGCTGGCCAGGGTGGAGAGCAGTACAGCGGGCAGGCCTGGGCAAGGACGTGACGGAAGTGATGGAAAGAAACTGTCTGGACCCGGGTTGTCTGGCGCTGGCGTGACTGGAAGGCTAAGAGAGAGGGTGTAATGTCAGGGTTTGGGATATTCTGGTCCATTTTCTGTTACTTTCACACAACTGTTTGGACTAGTATTCTCCATTATAGTGTCCTCGAGTGACCCTCTCTTTAGCAGTCCTCTGAAGTTTTCTTCTGCGGCTTGACCAAATCTGTTGTCAGCCTGAGACTTTTGTCCGTTGAGGGGTAGACTGAACTCACTTCAGCCTTGCTAGAAACCACCTGGCCTTAAGCATGGAGTCTGTTTCCAAAGTCTCAGTTCTGGCCCACTGATCTACTTCTCTTCTTTTATGTCAGTACCACGTGGCCTTAGTTATGGCAGCTTTGTAGTGAGTTTTGACATGAGGAAATGTGAGTCCTCTAATTTTGTTCCTCTTTTAAAGATTGTTTGGTCCCCTTCTTCTCCCATCTTGTCAATTTCCCCCAAAGTGGCACTGGGACTTCAATAGACACTGAGTCAAATCTACCCATCTATTGGGGGGAGTGTTTTGATCTATTTTTTGCTCTTTCAACTTATTGGCATTGGTCTTCTTTATTTTCTTTTATTTAGGTCTTCTTTAATTTCTTTTAATGGTATTTTATAGCCTTTTAGTATACAAATCTTGTACTTGTACTGTTGTTGTTATTGTTGTTGTTTTGGTTTTTTTTTTTAAGCCTTCCCACCACCCAGCCCGTTGGTTTGGTTTTTTGAGACAGGGTCTTGAACTCACTCTGTAGCCCAGGCTGGCCTTGAACTTGTGGTGATCCTCCTTCCTCAGCCTCCTAAATGCTGGGATTAAAGTCTTGTACTTCAAAAAATGTATTACTAAAGCATTTTATCCTTTTTGATGTTATTATGAATGGATCCATCTCTCAAATTTCAATTCGCTACATCCCAGTTCTACAGCTATCTAGAAAGTGATTATAAACCCCACTGAGCAATGTCCTCGTGGAGCTTAGAGCCTCCTAGGCAAGAGACACTGGGCAGATACCTTAAACAGCCACTGCATAGTTTGTATGGGAATCATAGGCACACATGATAACCAGAGATCTTCTGGTTTACTGACTGACTGACTGACTACTATGCTGGTTAAGATGGAACTTGGGCTGGTTGTTCCCAGAAGGTTCTGTAGGGCTTATTTTTTTTCTAACTTTTTAAAACTCTATGCTTGTGTTGAATATCTGAAATCTTGACTATTATATGCCTTGGTATAGTTTTTTTTTTTCTGATCATAACTATTTGGAGTTCTGTATGCCTCATGTATCTGTATCTCAAATTCTTCTCCATGCTTGGAAAGTTTTCTGCTATTATTCTATGAATAGGTTTTTTTTAAAATGCCCTTTATACTCTCCTCTGATTATTCATTGATTCCAATTAATCTTACACTGGTCTTGCTTTGCATTGTCAGCAGCTGTTGAATTAGATTCTTGTGTTCTGTTGCTATTTTTTTAGTATACGTGCTGCCAAAGTGGGCACCATTGCTATTTTTAAGAGGTCTTCCATTTTCCTATTTTTTAAATTTGTTTTTTGCATTGAGGCTTATAAACTGCTTATGGTAGGTAGCTTTGTTACTAGCATTGAGACCCCTAGGAAGTGATAACTTTTCAGAGATGTCTTCAAGGTGTAGCTGGCTTTTGGGTTCTGAGTCTGTCTCAGGGTCCTGCCTCTCCTGTTTATTAGGAATGAGAGGCTGCTGCCTGTTTGCCCCAGCACCCAGTTCTTTGGTACTGGACTATAGCATTGTTTATGACCCCCAGACACCTTAGGTACTGGAATACAAGGAAGATAAATTGATCACAACAACTGTGTTGTCTTGGCTAAAGTAGTACAATCATAGTAAAAATAGCATCAAGCACAGAATAGAAAATGACAAACTGTGATAACTAGTAATTTGCCAGCTTTTATCATAGGTACAAGATTTATAGCTGCATAATAAAATATAAGACACATCAGAAAATTATGGGTAGTAAATACTCAATCAACAGAGCAATTTTACCTTAAGAGGAGAAACTTTAAAAGGAATAAAAGGGAAAAATAGATATAAAGTAAAAGAAGAGAAGGAAATTAGAAGCAAGACCGAAAGGACAAAGAAAGATTACCCAAGCCTCAGGAAGCTGGTGAAGAAGCAGGAGGGAAAGAAGGAAAAAATAAAAACCAGAGCAAAACAAACCTAAAAAAATTGTTCACATTCATGAAAAAAAGAAAGAAAAAACAAAAAAACAGAAAAAAATCCAAAAACAAAGGTGGGTGAGGGAGAAGAAATTTCTTCTGGATTTCAAGCTTGTGGTTGTATTCTGGGGTCTCCCTTTTCTACGTGAGGGTCAGCTCAGGCTGTGACTGCTCTTGCTGGTAGACGAAGGAGGCAGGCAGAGCCCAGGTCCGTGCGGGATGCTCCAGCAAGCCTGCAGTGGGGTTAGGGCAGGGCGCTGACTGTGGTGCTGTCAAATGCGCAGACCTTCAGGCTGATCCTGGCCTCTGGTCGTCAGATTGAGTGGCTCAGCCTGCAGCCTCTGTGTATCTCTTGCAGCCTGACCATGGCTCCCTGACCCAGTGGTTGTTTTTCAGCCAGTCACTGTGGGAGTTTAACACTGAGAGCCCTGAGGTGAAGCCAGCCATGGCTGCTGTGAGTCCCAGGTTCCACTGGTCACACACTGCCTCCAGGGGACACAGCAGTCACTTAGACTGGGTCACTTACAGCCGTGGTGGCACACAGCATCCACTGCTCCGCTCCACTGGTGCATTTCCTCATGAGGCCTCTGGTCTTTCTCTCTCTTTCTCTGTATATAGTCTCTGTATATTTGATCCTTCTCTGTCATACCACGAGCCCGGGAACTGGGGAGAAAGTGCAAATCGCCCCATCCTTTTTCTTTTTCTTTATTGGGGATTGAACTCACATGACCTTGCGCTTGCCGGGCAGGCGCTTGTGCCGCTGAGCCAGATCCCCAGCCTGCCTCTTCACTTGCTCTGTGTGCTCCAGTTTTCTCTTCAGGTCCTTCCTGGAGCCTGAAAGTCCACCTCCCGCCTTCTTTTCTTCCCCACGTTGCTTTCTAGTGTCTGGATTCTGAATTTTGGAGAGGCCGATTTGTTGCTGCTTACTCTCTGCTGTGTTCCCAGAAGTCTTCTCAGCAGGGTCTAGACAGGTAGACTGAGGACATTCGAGAGAGTGCACTTTGGCCCCCGGCCCTATATTGTATCATTGTTGAATGTGAGTGACCCTGATGGGTCCAAGACCCGTCCTTGGTCCTCTGTGGTTCCACTCAGTTGGAAGATTAGGTATCTGTCTGCAAACTCGGGAAGCTGTCCTTATTTCTAAAACTCGAAGGTTATAATGTTGACTAAGAAACTGCCTCACTGGTTACCAGAGGGCGTGGGGGTTATCTTTACTACTCTCGCATATTTACTTAAATCTCAATATAAAACTGAATTTTTAGTTTAAAAATGCAGGTAAAAACTAGAATTCTCATCAAATCATTTAACTATCAGTCCTACATAGAGAGTCAGGAGTTACTTTGTTTTACTATTTAGAATCTTTTGAGCATACAAAAGAAAGAGCTATTCTTAGTTTCAGTTCCTAATGAGGATACTGTACCAGAGGGTCACTTCTTCTTTTTTAAATTAATTTTCTTGGTACTATTCAGATACACATAATGATCACATTTATCACAGAAAATTTGTACCTGTACATGATGTATCTTGGTTCTTTTTCCCGTTCTCTCCTCTCCCTTCAACCGCTCTTCCCCTCCTTATTTACAAAGCTTTGTTTCCATTTCTATCTTTATTTTTTTCTTTTCTCTTCCTTCCTTTAACCCTCCCTCCTCCCTGGTTTCCCTTTCCTTTTGAACAGTTTCTTCCTAGTTCGCAGTTTCTATTATACACTTTGGTTCTTATTTACATTTCCAGTTTCTCACACCAGAGAGACAATGCAATATTTACACATGTATGTCTGATTTATTTTACTTAAGAGTATGGTCTCAAAGTCCATCCATTTGGCTATATAATGTCTCAAGACTACCTTTGTTTATGGCTGAGTAGTAGTCCATTGCATAAAAAAGACTCCATCCATTCATCAGTCGATGGGCATTTGGGTTGTTTCCAAGATTTAGCTGTTACAGACTGTGCTGCTATAAATACGGGTGTGCATATATTGTTGTGGCCTGATGGTTTAATTCTTTTGGGAAGATACCCAGAAGGAGAATAGCTGGGTCAAGTGGGACTGCTAGTCCTAGTTTTTTGAGGAATCTCCACTCTGATTTTCACAGTGGATGCAAGCAGTCCACGCTCCCGCCAACAGTGGAGAAGGGACACTGTCATGCTTTGTGTCTGCCTACACCAACCATTGTTTTAAAAATTTATGTTGTTGATAATGTTTGATAATCACAAAAGCATGGAGTATTATAATGGACCCTCATGTAACCATCACTTAGCTTTGACAATTTAAATGTTTTCCCAGTGTCATACAACTGTTTCTGTGACATTATCATCCCAAAATATTTTGTTCCTCTTTCTGTTTGCCTTTACATCCTTTTACTTCCTGGAAGATGCACATTGGTAGGCTTTAGAAATAGCAGAATTGAATTGTAGATTTTCTGGGAAATGCAGATCGAAATGACATAGAGATTCCATTTCGCCTGGTTGAAATTGCTATCATTAAGAATACAAAAAAAAAAAAAAATGCCAATGAGGATGTGAGGAAGAAAAAAACCCTTCTGCACAGCTGATGGGAAAGTAAAGTTGCGTAGCTACGATGGAGGGCAGTGTGGAAGTTCCTAAAAAAATTAAAACTATAGAGCTCTCACATGATGCAGCTGTACAGCTCATTGTCATATAACTGAGGAAATTAAATCCAGCATAGCACAGAGGGTCACCCTCATACTGTGTAATTATGGCACAAGACACAAGGCAGGCTTGAAATAGGCAGTGAATGTTTAAATTAAAACACTTTATTATAATAAGAGACATTGCCATAAATTTCCCTCAAAATACTCAAGTAGCAGCCAAAGGAAAGGCAGAGGAGCGACTCAAGACACTCACCAGCAAGCACTTCAGCACTGCTTCCAGAAGGGCAGGGACAGTGGACCAAGGGTTTGAAGCAAGGGAGAATATTACTTGGGGCATTACTGGCAATGTGTCTTTTACTGTCATGTATTATTAAATATTAAAGTATGGTCGTATTTTTTGATTCCATTGCACACAATAGCCAAGATATGCTTGCCAGCCTTAATGTCCAGCAACAGGTGAACGGGTAAAGAAGATGTGGTGTGTATACGCAGTGTTCAGTCACAAAAAGAACAGAATTTTGTCATTTGCAGAGAGATGGGCGGATGTGAAGATCATCGTGTTGAGTAAAATCAGCCAGACCCCGAATTGTAGGAGTCCGGACTTCCCCATTCCCAGGGAGCACTAACGTTTGTGTACTGTCCCGGTCTGCAGCTGTTGAAGAGGTCCGGAGACTTGTGTCCACTGAAGACGCCTGTGGGTGTGAAGCTTCCCTGGCCTTCCAGGACAAGGTCAGCTCCTACCTCCAGAGACTCAACGTCAAACATATCCTTTCTGGAAGGGTTTCTGCGTCTGCTTGGAGCCGATTTAGGTCCTGCAGCCGCGCTAGGAATTTTAGGGTATTCTCCAGGCATGTGCCTTATTTGTCGCTTTAAAATGAACAGAAGCTATGTGCGGCTTTCTAAAAACTTTCTTCCAGTTGTTTTAAAAGATGATTCAATAGATCGCTCCCAGCATTTAATATTCACATGTGAAAGCTGCACAGTGATTTCTTTCCCGGGTGCTTTTCCACAACAGGACGTTCTCCTAGTTGGTTCTTACATAATGGCTGGAATGATTATGCCATGATTCCTTAAGGCGGTTCTCAGTTCAGTCTGTATTTGTGGAGTTAGTCAGCTGATGGATGGGGTGTGGGCCCCCAGCTTACACTGGTACACTGACTAGCCGAGCAGTCACAAAATAGATTAAAAACGTAACATGAACGTCAAAATCAGTTCTTTAGTAAAACGATGAAGAAAAAAGCAGAGCTCAAGTGAACAACTGTTTTCCCATCGACCTTAGGTGGGGGCCTTCAGACTATGGTAGGTATAACCCAGGAGTGTGCAGATTTTAATTTCCACATTTCCTTTCATCACAACTTCATAAATGTTGCTTTCCTCACCCACCCTGCTGAGATGTCTTTTTCCTTAAGCTTTATGTGAGCAAAAATATTAGCTACAGTGCTCTAATTCTATCATGGCCGCTAAGAATAAAATTTCTGAATTTTAAGTTATACACTTGGCCAGCAATAGCTTTGTTTTTTTAATTTACAACAGGACGTGATTCTTTTACCGTTATTGAAGGCTCTAGAAGTGCATTTATGTTTCCGATGTGTGTAAATGGTGTTGGCCTTAACAGTGAGTCACTAGATGACATTCTGGAGAAGTTGCAAGTGCATGAATCTAGACAAGTACATCGTTAAATTGCTTACAATTTCACTCGGAAATCTGGAGAACTCGGTGTAACATTCATTCTTTTGCACACTTGTATTGCCAATGTTTCTGCTACTAATTTGCCATTGTAAATTAGTATTGCTTGAATATTACTGGATAAATATGAGGATTTTGTGGAGAACCAGTATTAATTTTCCAAGGAAATAGAGGTGCAAATCCTTAAAAGCAAACTTTAGTGTCTTTAAGCTATAACTGTGAAATGGTTTGTAGGCAGTCAATGATAAGTTTGTTTACTGCTGGGCATGGTGGCACACACCTGTAATCCCAGCACTTGGTAGGCTGAGGCAGTACAATTGCTGAGTTTTTGTCAGCTTGGACAATGTAGTCATTTCAATGCTAACCTGAACAATGAAGTAAGATTGTCTCAAAAAACCAAAGCAACAACAAAAATAATGTTTCTTTCATTACCTACTAATTGAGCCATTTAATTTTAAATATTCATATTAGTAAGATAATGGTAGTCACATTGGAAACTTTAGATCTACTTTCTCAACAGTATTTATAAGCCAGTTTTATTACTGACAGTGCAAACTGTACAAAGTATTTACATTTAGAAAGTTCATATAATTGAGAGGAAAAAAGAACTGTAATACTTTTCATTTTTTACTCATCTTTGCTGGTTGCTGAAGCTGTGATCAACAGATTGTAATACACATCTAGTAATAATTGCAAATGCAGAGAGTAGATGCCATTTAAAACTCATTCTGGTCTCAGAAATCCACAGATGCACTAGGTGTGAATTTACAGTGTTAAACTTCTATCAAAGACAAAAATCCTAAGTTGACTTTATCATTTTGATTTAGGATCTAATCAGAAAAGTTATATAGTTTTAAAATTGGTATAATGAGAAACAAAATTGAGTACTTACTGGTAGTAATAAACCTAATTTTTTCATAATTTTGATACATATACTTTTCCTTAGCTTTACAGCTTATAAACTTTTGGTTTTGCTTTTTTGGTACTGGGGATCGAACTCAGGACCTCACACTCGCTAGGCAGGTGCTTATCCACTGAGCTAAATCCCCAGCCTACTTTTGGCACAGAACAGTCTTTTAAATTGTGTACTAGTCTGTTCTTTTTTGGTATTGTCTTAAAATAATAAAAAGTTATCTTTACATATCAGCATCATGACTGGTTTTTTGGTGATTCATGTTAATTTTGTGTATTAATGTGTTGCCTTATTTGGAGCTGAATGATTATTCTGAATGTATAACATTTTGTTAGTGAAAGGAAACAATGTTAATGCTCTTCCTATAATGCAATCTCACTCTTGAGAATAAAAATGTAGTACAGGTTAGACACAGGGCTTTAATCAAGTATGTTTTAGGCCAGAGCGTAACATAAACTTATCTAAATTTAAATAAAATGAGCTTCACATTGATTTAAACTCGTGAAAAGCAAATGTAACCTATAGTCATAAAATATCAAGTTTAAAGAAGTGAAAAATAAACTGGGCATGGTAGCAGATGCTTATTAATTTCAGCACCTGGGAGGCTAAGGCTGAGTTCAAGGCCAGCCTGGATTACACAGCAAGACCATATCTCAAAAAACTGAAGAAAAAAGAAAGAAATGAAAAAGAAATACACAAAAACACTGTATATGAAACATTTATTGCTTTTCAAAAATTCTAAAAGGATGTGACATACAGCTAACATTAATATTTTCAAAATTTGAACGCAGAATCAGCAATGTATCAGTATGTCACACAGAAATGCTGGTACAGAGAAACAAACGAGAGCTCATAGACACAGAAAGGAAGAGAGATGAGATTTCCCGAGTGTGGCCATGAGCTTCAACTAATCATGTCTCAACGTTAATACTGATTGTTTCACCTGTAGCTTGTGAGCAGGTGCCAGTGTATCTTGGACATTTACTACTTAATACTGAAAAAATGACACAAAAGTTTCACAAACACAAAAGATACACAAAAAGTTGAAAATGTATGGACTGAATGAAATAGATGTTAAGTTTACAAAGAACCCTAGGGGACCTAAATTGTGCCAGTTTGGGTACAACTGGCCTTGTAGAGGGCGGGAACCTCACAGGGGCTGTTAGGTCAGCTTGGGCACAAAGCCCACGGAAGGCTGGAAGGCTGGATGGCAGGGCGCACACTGGGTTACTCACGGTAGGGCGCCCCAGCAGGAACATCTTAGGACAGAGATCTGAGTTTGGATAGAGTTTCGACTTCCTTGTCCTAGAATGTGCTGAGCGAGGTCCGCGGATCTGGCTGAAATGCTGAAAGACCGCAAGTGGGGAAACTAACCGCGCTGCGTAAAGTACACATTGCATTACATAAATCAACGACGGGACCCGTCGGTCATGCTAAAAAAGGGAAACTAGAAGCAAAAAGATGGATGACACTAAACAATGACTGATGATTTGCATAATATTTTTTCTTTATTTTGTACTGGGGATTGAACTCATGACCTCGTGCTTGCCAGGCATGCACTTAATGCCACTGAGCTAAATCCTTGGCCCCTACATAATACTTGATTAAGGCAAGACATACTCTATTTGGTTTCCTGCCTCTATCTTCGATTTTGGGTAACTCTCAGGGATTCAAAAAGAATAAAGAAGGAAAAAAAAACACAAAACAAAACAAAACAACCCAAAACCCGCTAAGGCAGGAAGAGAAGGGACGATCGGAACGTCGGCCCCAGGGAGACACTGGGGTAACCGCGGCCGAGACGGCCAGGTCACCTGCACCTTTCTCCCAAGGGCACCGGCGCACGCTGCTCCACCAGCTCCAGCCTGGAAGCGGGCTCGCCGGCAGTCACATTCCCGGCCCGCGGCTCCTCCTTTCCAGAGTGTTGAGGAAGCAGGGCTCCCCAGCCCGCAGCCTTCCCCGGCGCGCCGTTGTCGGAGAACACAGCGCCGCGCAGCCAAAGCCGCCCGCATCAACGCGCAGGCGCCCCGGCGATCCGCGCGCCACACCGGAAGTGCTTCTAGGCGCCCCGGAAGCGCCCGCGCGGCGGTTGCCAGGGCGACGCCAGCTTCCCTGGGCTGCCTGGGTCTGTGCAAGACACGGTCTCCTGTTGTAGGCCTTGACGCCGCGGTGGTCTTTTGGGGGTTCTTACGATGTTCTTCTACCTGAGCAAAAAAGTGAGTGTTCCGAGGGTGCTGTGCTTCTCCGTCGCGCATCCTGGGACGATCCCCGCATCCTTCCTGGGAAACCCGGCGGCTGCACTGCGGCCTCACCACCCCTCGGGTAGCCTGCTAACCTACTCCAACCTCTGACCTCTTCCTGTAGGTTCCTAGGCCGCAGAGAGCTTGTAGCCTTCCCACGCAACCCTCCCCTTCCTGCCCCTTGCCAGGTCCTTGGGTGACCAGCAGGACACATCAGCAGGTGCTGTCGCATCTTTCCCCCTCCACTTGTTGCCGGTCCACATCCCTTTTGATCGTCACAGGTGTGGCCTGGCAGGAGAACTGGAAAAAGAAAAGGATAGCTTGAGTGTTGTGTGATTGAAGGGAACACGGACGGGTGATGTGGATTCGTTCCCTCGCCCCCAAATTCATCATGTGACTCCTGTCTGCTGTCGACCTGTTTCTCAAATGGTAGCGCCCTAAGCACTTGGGGGGACCATGGTCATTTTCATAACAGCTCATTTTCCTGCAGTTTTTCTTGTTGGAAAATTTTCTTCTGTCGCCCTTTCCTGTCGACTGACTTCCCAACTCTTCGTGAAATGTTGCTAGCGTGGCCATGCTTCCTCTTACAGATTGCCATTCCCAATAGTGTGAAGCTGAAATGCATATCCTGGAACAAGGACCAAGGCTTCATAGCCTGCGGTGGTGAAGATGGGTTACTGAAAGTTTTGAAGTTAGAGACACAGACAGGTAAATGAGTGCCAGCCAAAATGTTTGAAGTTGGTTATTTATGAGATTTGATCATGGTATTTGTCAGTGTGAAATTCTGATTCTTTTAAAAAGCAGAGAAAAGAAAAGACCCCGAACATACTTTTTGTAGTTTTCCTGAATGCGTGTGTGTGTGTGTGTGTCTGTCTGTCTGTCTGTCTGTCGTTCTGGGTATCAAATCCAGGGTCTTGCATAGAGCTACATAGGCAGACTGTTCTAGAATACTTTTACAGTCAAATTCACAGATTGTCCTTGTAAACATCATATAGCTTTTGCTGAAGTTATTGATGGAAAATGAAAAAGAACAAAACTAAGTTACTGTGTTTGTATGTCCAATTATTGTGCTATATTAGGACTCCTATTATTAGGAGTCCCATAAAAGTCATGCAAATGAAGATTTCAGTAACATCACAAAATCTCCCATTTGGCATAATACTTATAGACCTGTGTCATCTTTTCTCCTTATCAGATGTGTTAGTGATTGTACAATTAGTGCCTCCAAGTTGAAGTATATTTTGTGTTTTCAAAGTAGGTCTCTTGTTGTTATAGCCTTTCTTTTTTTCTTTTTGTTTTTTCCTCTAGTTCTCTTGAATCACAGTAAACAATTTGTGGATGTCTAGATAAAAAGATTACAGTGAAATCTGTCCTAAGACTGAATGACTGTCACTCAAGTTGCTGAGTATCTGGGTTTTAGTTCACTGTATTGTAAAACAAAGGAGTTCAGTTAGATTACATTTTGGGTTCCTTACAGTGTGGCCTTCCAAATTTTATAGGTGTAAGAATCACTAAAGAAGCCGTTAAAATGGATTTCTAGGCTGTACCAGAATAGGTCTGGGATGGGGCCTGAGAATTTTCATCTCTTGTGATGGTGGTGTTGCTGATTTTCAGATCACACTTTGGATAGAGCTGCTTATAATTTTGAATCATAAGTATTTAGTGAGTATTTTCTGCATGCCGGATGGTTAACCTATGTTGCTTCATGTGATTTTGCAGTGGTCTTCTGGGGTAGATAGTCCAGGTGAGGGAATCAAGGCTCTCATCAGTTAGTAACTTACTTGGTGAAGGTCACACAGCCAGTGAGATGCAGAACTAGGATTTGAAACTGTTTTGTCTCACTTTCAAATCCTCATTTTTAACCACTACACAAAGATAATGGGTAGCCTAAGCAAAGCAATTGTTTAGATGTGCTGTATTAATTATGTGAAATATTAAAAAGCAGACTTGAAGATACATTTTGTATCAAAGTTTGGCTTCTGATGTTTTGTAGTTTAACCACTCATGCATTAATTTTCTTAACCATGTTAGAATTTTTGTTATGTTTCTCATATGTGTGTGAATATGTTTTGCTTAAAGTATACAACAACTTTCAATTCTATTAAGAAATTCATTTCATTGAACGTTTAAGTTACGTAGGAGTGGGGCAGAGGTCTCTCTCTCTTACTCAGGCTGGCCTCAAACTCTAGGGCCCCAGCGAGCTGCCTGGGGAAGCATCCTGAGCAGCTGGCACTGCAGGTGACACCACTACACCTGCAAAGCAAGCTTTTTTTTTTTTTAACTACTTTTTTTTGGCTGTACTTTCGATGAGCTTACTTCGAATGTTGAAATTAGAGCAGGTTTTTGGAAGGTTTAGAAAGTAAATTATTAGTTTTGGAATCTTTGACAAGCATCTCATTCTTTCTATGTGCAAAACTGAACTTACAGTCTCCAAATCTCTCCTTTCTATTCTCTCCATGTTAGTAGTTATCGTAACTTCGATCACTTCAGAATCTATGAATATTTTTGAGTAATATTAGCAGGATCTCATTCTCCGATGTTTATATCCTTCATTCTCTGTCATCTTATCATACTTTAATCTTTTCACATGCTTCTTTGGATTTGTGAGGTACTTGGATTGTTAGAACTACTGATTTCGCTTTGAAATTTTCTTCATGGATTTAAAATACTTTATATTTTTGGCATCTTCTTTCATCAGGCCTTTTAAATCCAAGGGTCACAGGTAGGTGCTATTAGAAGTTTTATGTCAGTATTACCAGGTTATTGTTCCTATGGCAGTTTGGTTTTGTTGCCTTATTGGCTATTTGGAGTTTAGCAATGTAACTAGATAAAATTGTGGGATATGGCTGGAAGTACTCAACCTAGTTTTTATCTGGAAACCTTTAGGTGGGTGTTATGAATATTTTTTGCACTGTTAAGTTGTGTGAGAGACATGTTCAGAAGTGGATAACATTTGATCAGTATTTCAAGGTGAATTTCAAAGCCGGTTACTCCTACCCGGCAGCATACGTTTTTTTCAAGACTATCTGATCTTGTGGAAAGGAAGACACTCTGTGAGCAGAGATGTGACTTTGGAGCACATGACAAGTGGCAAGATGGAGCCACATCATCGCTGCTTCAGATACTGTTGGTCGTGTAACCCTTCACACAGAACAGTGTCTCCCTCGCTTTCACCTCAGGTTCCTCACACACTGGGGCCTCAGCATTTGCCATTTGCCAGCCTGGAGTGCACCCCTTCCCCCTACATTGCCTTGCCATGTCGACCAGCTTGAGTACCGTTTGTTCAGAAAGCCTTTCCTGGTTCCCTTCTGTCTGACTTAAGCTCCTCCATTGCTGTTTCTTGTTACACCTTTGCTTCTCAGCTTGTAATGATGCTTGTGTGTAACACTGGTCTCCCCTATAGACTTCAAACTCTCTGAGGAGAGAAATAATGCCCATGTGGTTTCTGCAGTGCCTAGCACGGTGTATACCTTCGGTAGATACTGAATGAGTAGATGCATGGGTGAGTCTAGGATTCTGTGAAACCTAACAAAACCTGTTTCCATACCTAACCTTTACTATTTGGGCTCTCGTCAGCCTTAATGTTTTTCGTCTGTATGCCGTAGACATTTCCAGTAGAATCTTCTGGGAAAGAAGACATGCAGCAATGATGATTGTTCCTATATTTAATATGCTAAGGGTATTATACCAAGCATACCAAGTGTTCTTTTATACATTTTGCTTTATTTTACTAGAGTAATATCTTTGCATGTGTATTATTGTTCGTGTTTGCTCCACAAGAAAGAGATCACAATGAGATATACTTTTGAAAATCATTCTGATATCTACCAGATATAGAAAAAAAGATATATATCAAAATCTTAAAATGTATGACTTTTGCTTGTTTATCGTAGTGCCTTGTTTTGTTTTAGATGATGCAAAATTGAGGGGTCTTGCAGCACCCAGTAACCTTTCTATGAATCAGACTCTTGAAGGTCATAGTGGTGAGTGATGCAATCTTTTGAATCTGTCTTGAGAAATATTTATACATTTAGAAGCTATTTAATGCAGAAATATGAACCCTGGAAATAGCCGTAATGTTTAATGGTTTTAATGAACCGTGGCCTAGAGCCGTGGTGGCAAACCTCTGGCACGCATGCCGCAGCAGGCTGTTTGTTACCATTGAAACTCCAAAAGGTTCGCCATCCCTGGCCTAGAGTCATTCAACAGCTCTTGTAGGATTCACAGTGTCTTCAATAAACCTAAAAAAAGTTGCTGTTCTTTTATATATTAAATATTCTTTAAAAAAGTGTGTCCTGTGATTGCAGAGTAAAGGAGACCAAGGAGCGAGAACAGTTGAGTGCTTTGCTGGGGTCCTGGATGAGACCCTGCGTGGCAGCACAGCACCTTCAAAGAGTAGATTCGAGAGTGGATCTGCTAGAGGATAATATTTTATAAATGTTAAATTTCCTAGTTTGTCATACAGTTATGCAAGAGAATGTCTGTGGGAGTGTACACTAAAAATATTTAGGAATGCTGGTTATTAAAAGCGAGCTGGGCCTGCTGGTACGCACCTATATTCCCAGCGCTCTGGGAGGCCGAGACAGGAGGATCACAACTTCCAGCCTTGGTCAGGGAATTTACTGACTTAGTGAGACTCTCTTAAAGTAAAAAATAAAAAGGCTGGGGGTGTACTTCAGTATGAAGGCTCTTCATTCCCCAGGTGATTCCCCAGGACAAGGGTGGGGGGCAATTACTTATGTAATCCATTAAGATGTACTTAGGAGTGTCTCATTAGTAGGGTGGAAAACTGTGGAGTAGTGGGGCATAGATTAAGGGACATAGCAATCAAAACAAATAATCAACCAAACAAACAAACAAAAGAACAACTTGATGTCTTTTGGGCATCATTCTCGGGGGGAATCAAGTCGGTTCAATAAACCAGGCTTGTGTTTATTTCTGCCGTCAGGTCTGTGGTAGCTCTCGCAGCTGCCTTTGTAAGCATGACATAGGGCTGGGTATGGAAGAGTCTTAGGCACTGTGAGCTCAGTGAATACATACCCTACTTTTGGTATTTGTAGCTTTAGGTTTTAATATAAAGGACTGATGCACAGGCACTGCATCGATGCACTAGGAGTTTATTCATATCAAGATGCTAATTTGAAATTAATTGTTGCTCTTTTTAAGTTTATGAATTATTTTCTCATATTCTAGGTTCTGTTCAAGTGGTAGCATGGAATGAACAGTATCAGAAGTTGACCACCAGTGACCAGAATGGGCTTATCATTGTGTGGATGTTATACAAAGGTATATCAGGGGGGCTGCATTCGTCTTCCACACTGGAGTCTGCCTAGCCCACGGGATTTGAAAGGGGAAGTAACATCTGAGATTGACCCCTGGCAGCCTGCAGGAAGAGTGCTTCTGATTTCACGGTTATGGTGGCTCTGGATTTACTGCTGCCTCCTTTTCTGTTCACTTTATTTCAGTTTGAACCGTGACCCTGTATTAGGAAGCAGGATTGTGAGATGAGGCCAGCCTGGGCGTGTCTCAAAAAACCGCAGTTGGGGAAGAAAGTGAATTTGCTGACTGCTGACTATCTCCAAATGAACTTAGATGGTAGAATCAGTAATTTCCACCCAAGATAGCTCCCTTGCCCTGCCGATTTCCTATAACAATTAGTTCCTGTGACTGATTGTGGAGTCAGTTTGCTAAGTAGCAGCATTTCTGCTAAGTAGCAGAAGTCAGAGGCAACAACCCACTTCCTATATTGGACCAGGCATCTTCCTTTTCTCTCATGCGTACAGATTATAGGGTAGTCTGACTACTGACTCACCATTTGTGCCTCTTTTCCTTGAGGGAGCAGACGAGGGATGTGTCACTGTTAGGAAAACCCACTTATCCTGTGTGTTCTCTTGAGGCCTGTAACCGTCATCTTCCAAAAGGAAGCAGACCGCAGTTGGTGTGTGCTGTCTTACAAATACCTAGGCTAGTCCATTCACAAATTGTTGATTAAAAAGTATGTTGTGGTACTCAACTCTATTTTTGAAGTATGTGTGTGTTTAGGGTGGAATGGAGGAGAATGCAAAAAGTACAGTAGATTGGAATAAAATACGTGTTTCCCAGGTCAGCTCCTCTGGGTCTCATCCTGATTCTCATGATACCCTGTTCTGACTGTTTATTACACGTCATTGATTTTTTGCTCGGCTACAAGCCCGAGTTCTTCATATAAGGATGTGCTAAAGCCTTAAAAAAAAAACCCACAGAAATAAAGAGAGTATAGCCTTTTATTTTTGCTGCTAATTTGATTATACTATGAGACAAGTCACATGTCACTGTGACTGTGGAGTTAGAATGTTTTTGTCATTCAGCAATGAAAGTATATCACCAGTGTAATATGAGCTGCTTAAGAATTTTTTAAAGCAGGCTTAGAATTTTAGGTAATATGCTTGTAAAGAGTCATTGGAAAGTTTATGCATAGATACAAAGTTGTTATTCTGATTTTTTCAGTTATCTAAAGTATGTTCAAGTAGGAAAAGTGAGGCTTTCAGGAAAGTCAGTGTTTATTGTTTTGTTTTTTTTGGAGCTAGAGTCTCAGTGTGTAGTTCAGGCTGGCCTTGAGTTCACTATGTAGCACAGGCTGGCCTAAGCTTGTGGTGATCCTCCTGCCTCAGCCTCCCAAGTGCTGGGATTACAGGCATGCACTACCACTCCTGCCCTAGGAAAGTCAGTTTTTATGGCTCTGCAGAAGCAAATGAAATTTTAGTTTTTAATTGACAGGATAAAAGAGAGAAAGAAGAATAAAAAAGAAGGGCGTTGTGTTTGTTATAATCTTTGAAGCGCTTATTGGTTGAGGCCTAAGTTAACTTCATTTTGTTTATGTTGAATATGAAGCTTTTATAGTTTAATGTCTCAGGTTGTAGCAAACTTAGCAATTATTCATCCTATATATGCTTTCTAGAATATTTTCAACTCTCCAGTACCATTTATAGATATGAACATTCTGACTCATTTTCTCACTTCCGAAAACAGGCTCTTGGTATGAGGAGATGATCAACAGTCGGAACAAATCGGTGGTTCGGAGTATGAGCTGGAACGCTGACGGCCAGAAGATCTGCATTGTGTACGAGGACGGGGCCGTGATAGTGGGTTCTGTGGACGGTAATGCACTCACTGAAGGACTGAGATCAGTAGTCAGCTGACTTTTACTAGAGATTCACAGTATCGGATGTTAGCATTCCGGTTGAAAAAGACAGAAAAAGAAAAAAGTGTCGTAATGTGATGACATCTGCGTACAACCTTTTGGTTCTATTAGTTTTTAAGATATTTGAGAAAAAATTATGTTTTGATTTCCTATAGTAGCACTCAGCGTTATTTTAAATATTGTTCATTATAATTTATCTTTATATTGGTTAGATTGTGTAAAGAAATAGATTTTAGTTCTTAAAGTATGTAAAATGATAGCAGTCTGTGGCAGAACAGTGTGTATCCTTGTTAGCTGTATTTTATAGCTTTAAAACCCACGTCTTTAAAATTCTAGTACATAGATTGGGTTTTGCTTTGTTTTAGTGTGAAACTGTCTATAGAGAAATGCTTTATTTTAAAATAATTTTCATTTCTGTGTGTGTGTGTGTGTGTGTGTGTGTGACTGTGTAAGTACTGCAGTTAATAAATATTTCCAAGAGCCTATAATATGGCAGCTCTATTTAGGAACTAAGGGTACAGTGAAAAATATTCCAGACCTAGACCAGGAGAGATGGGTAACTAACAAAGCAAATGTAACATCGCCAATCAGCGCTAAGACAGGAAAAATCCAGGAACTTGTAGAAGTGCCACCAGCTGCAGACTAGGAGACATCAAGGAAATCCTGGAGGAACTGGCCACAGGTAGCTTGACGTATGTGTAGAAGGTCTCAGGCCTGAGAAACAGCGTTTGAAGAGGTCTGGAGGAGTTAAACTTGGCGGTGTTGGAGGTGATATTAATAGAGTATAATACAGTAAAGAGTAGTATGTAATGAAAAACAGAGTCCCAGCTGTATGGATTATAGATTGTGTGAAGGGGTTTGGACTTTACACTGCTTGGGAAGCCAGTGAAGGCTTTTAAGAATGGGAATAATGTGATCAGATTTGTTCTTTAAAGATGTCTTTGTGACAGCGATAAGAACGGAGAAAGGAAAGACAGTGGGCAGGCACAGCAGTCAGGAAACTTTTCCTGTAGTTCAGGTGAGGGAATGTGGGGATGCTACCCTGAATCAGGGCAATCTGGGGAATGGAAGTGGGTAGGCTGGAGATACTCTGGAGGCCGCATAGACAGGAAGTCATTATTGATCTGATTGGGGCGAGAGAATGCAAGTGTCTGTAAGATGCTCTGAGTTTAGCTTTTGCAGCTGGATGAAGGGCAGTGGCTTTCACTGAGGTGGGTGAGCTTCGGAGAAAGACTGGTTTTGAGGTGGGGTTTCTGTATTGGACATGTTGATTTTGTCATACTGTAAGCCATCCAAGTAAATATATCCAGACGATAGTGAGCTCTGTATGTCTGCAGCTTAGAAATGTCTAGGCTGAAGACATAATTATGGACTCACCACATGGTAATTTAAACACTGGCATAAATGAAGAGGCAACATTTACGAGATGGGCAGAAGAGAATTCTGTAAACGGTACTGAAGAGTAGAAATGTTGGAGACAAAGAAATACATAAATCCAGTGGAAGTCAAGAGAATGTCAAGAGGGAGGAGTGCTCAGAAAAGAAGTAGTGTTGATGGGCTCTGGCAGCAGGCAGTTACCTCCAGGAAGGCGGATTCAGTGGAGTCGTGGGGCTGGAGCTAAATTAGGAGGGGAAGGGGTTAGGGAAGTGGTGACTGCAAATGTGAATAATCAAGGACTTTGGCTGGAAAGGGATGGTGGAAATAGGAAAGGGAATATAGGATTGAAGGAAGTGTTGTTTTTGTTGCTGTTCAAATAAATTTCACCTGTCTGTAAACAAGGTGTTCAGTAGTTACGGCCTTTTGTGAATGCATATTAAATCAGAGGAGTTAGACTGTGTCCCAGGCGTAACAGTGCCAGGAAAGAATTGGACAGATCAGCAGCACGACTTGTTTTTAAATCTGCATTATTCGCCAGGCCCAAACAGTAGAAGCAAGTACCAGCATGTGCCTCAAGTAGAGCTGTTTGAAAGAAACCCTTGTGGGCCAGTTAAAATCCATCTCACAACAGCAGCAGTTCATTTTAGCAGTAGTATGTCACAGAATACATGCGAAAAAAATTCATCACCAGGCAGCCAAGGCCACAGTAGTGCAGCTTCCTATAAAAACTCAAGCTGCAAATCAAAATTGGTCCAGTGAAGAGCAAACTGGACACACTCCTGATGGCTGTGTCAGGATACCTGACGTCCATAGTGGAGCTTTTATAATTTTGCTAAAGAGCTGGTGTGCAAGGAAAAAGACAGGCACCACAAATCTGGGCTGTTGCAAGGATGGGACGGCCCTGGGGTCCAGCTGGAGTGGGTACTGTGAGGTCACGGGAGGAAGCACCTTCTGCTCTGGATTTGCAGGTGCACTCTCTCGTGTCCTGTAGAGGCTACAAATGAAGGGTAAGTGCAGCCACAATGCTAAAGGCAAACTACTGCAGCTCTCAGTAGCTCACCCACGAGAGGGGCTGTTCATTGGTAAACAAGCCAAGCACTGCATTAAAAAGAAAAAGAGGATGGAAGCAAACCAGACACCTTCTGTGCAAAGGAAAGGTTGAGAAAGAGGAGTGAAGGACAGATACACGCACACTTTCCTCCCAGCCGTGCTCTGCAAAAGGAAGACTACATGAGCCAAGTAGATGCCCAAAGTGCTAAAAAGATATTGAGCAAATTAGAGACTGTACAACGAGCACCTTGGTTAGTATTAACTTACTTTAGTAATCAGTATCCCATTAATTGCTAAGACAAAGTGAGGCCCAACTTAGCATACCACCTCCCCACAATTTGAAGGTATCGTGCAAATCATTATTGTGTTGCAATTATGTTGCCAGACAAAGGTTGGTTACGTACAGTGGTTAACACACAATGATCCATTGGGCAAGCAGGAACCACCGCGTTAGGTAACAGGTAAAGACAACTGGCTGTCACGTATAGTCTGGTAGCTCTGTGACCATAATTGGGTGATGAAGACAGTGGCTAGGTAGATGGGGGGAGGCTGCTCACACATCAGACCCCATCGAGTGTCAAGCCCGTTCACACGCTTTCTGGTTACGTGCGCCTCCGTGGACACCTTGGTCCCACGACTGCGACCAGTGCTCTGCCAGCTCTGCCCAGGGCAGCACTGTTGTTGGCGCCCACCTCGGCTCTGTCCGGAAGTCACAGTGCTGTCACTGTCCACATGTAGACTGTCTGACCACTGAACGCTTCTTTGTGCCAAGAGTCAGACTGTTGCCAAAGAAACCTTCTTGGTCTTTCCTATAATCGAGTCTATTCCTGTTGGCGTAATGCTCTGCAAGATATCCTGCCTGGCTGCCCAGACGCATTTGGTGTCTCGGGAGTGACAGTGGTGGCCTCCTGGCCCAGCTGTCACTCGTCAGGTCATCCTCCAGGCTCTGTCCATCCGACAGCCAGAAGCCCTTTACACCGCAGCTGGGAGGGCGGCAGCAGCCTTTTGTTTTCCTTGAGGTGCAGCTGAAGGTCTGGTGTTCCAGTGTTCCAGTCTCCTGTGGAAGCGGGGAGAGAAGACTGATGACCAAATCAGAACTATGTAGAGGGAGAGCTTACAAAGCAGGAGGGAGTCCATCACAGACAGGTGGAGGGCTCAGCTTGCCCTGGGGGTGTGTTCCTGCCAGGCCTCTGCTTCTGCGCCCTCAGGGTGTGCGGGTTCAGGATCTGGTCCTCTGGATGTTTGAAGATGAGAACCTGAAATTTCTCTTTAGCGAGTTTATCTTCTTTCAGAATAGAAGATGGGCTTACCTGTTACTGGGAGAAGGGAAGAAAATTTAAAATAACTTATTATCAGTGTCTGTAGGTGTTCAGCACCTATGGGTACTCGGGCACAAGTGCTTTAACCTGGTGAGTTGAATGACTGTGAATGCTATGCAGAATGTGATACCTTTTTAGGGAGAAAGTGGTTTGAGGGCAGTTGTTGGAGGATCGTAACTCTGAACCATCAGTAACTGTGTTGTGCTTTGTTTTAGGGAATCGGATTTGGGGAAAAGAACTGAAGGGAATACAGCTATGCCATGTAGCTTGGTCCGCAGATAGTAAAATTTTACTTTTTGGAATGGCAAATGGAGAAACACACATTTATGATAATCAAGGAAATTTTATAGTAAGTGTATACATTATTTCCACTTTACATCCTTTTATATGGTTATTATATATATAATTCATATATATACATACTTATGGTTTATGAAGTCAGTCTTCAGTTTTTTTTTTTTTTTGGTACTGGGGAGCAAACTCATGACCTTGTGCTTGCCAGGCAGGCACTTATGCCACTGAGCTAAATCCCCAGCCCATTCTTCATTTTTTTCAATCACCGCAAATTATTATTTTTTTGGTTAAAAGGAAGTCTTGGTTTTCTTTAAGATTGTAACTTTCAGTTCTGATTTTCTGGTAGTTGCATAGGACAAAATGCCAGGGCACTGAGGATAAGGAGTGGGGTTATGTTAACCTAAGTTTTTGGTGTCCTCTGGTGCCTGGAGCCAAAGTTTACAAGCAGATACCGAGGGTATTTTTGTAGAAACTAAGAGTTGTTGAAAAAAGAGTGGGAGATAAACTGTAAGGAAGAAAATTTAATTTCTAAAAAGAGAGTAAGGAGGAGCAGGCTCAGGTAGCATGATCCAGAGAACAAGTCTGTAGCTGTGACGCATCTCTAACCTCCTGATGGGTCGGTTCTGTTTTTAGCGAGGATTAGGGCGAACGTAAATTTACTTGCTGGTAGAAGTAAAGTCACTTTTTCTTTGACATTTTGCTGTTTTCAAAATACTTTCATATACGTCTTGTTGTTTGAGTCTTATGAACACTGAATGTTTTTATTATTTTACACATAAGGAAGATGCAGTGCTAGCGATTTGTTGAGAGTTGATAAACCAGTGATTACTCTTGTCTGCAGCCCGATGTTTAGACCCTGTTTTCAGTGTTCTCCCCCTGATAGCCCATCGCTATCACTCTGTTTCCGACGTGAATATTAACCCTCGTCACTTCGTCTAGATGAAGATGAGGCTGAGCTGCTTGGTGAACGTCACCGGAGCCGTCAGCATCGCAGGGATCCACTGGTACCACGGCGCCGAGGGCTATGTGGAGCCCGACTGCCCTTGCCTCGCTATTTGTTTTGACAATGGGAGGTGCCAGATAATGAGACATGAGAATGACCAGAGTAAGTGCTCTGTTGTTTCTAGTGTTGGAGAAAAAATACTTTAAAAATCGTTCTTAGGATCATAAGGTCCTCGAGGCTGTGTGTGTTCGTCTCACATCCTCGTCATTATTATTTTGTTCTGATTAGACCCAGTTCTGATAGACACGGGCATGTACGTGGTCAGTATCCAGTGGAACCACGCGGGCAGTGTGTTGGCTGTGGCTGGCTCCCAGAAAGTGGTCACTCAGGACAAGGATGTAAACATTGTGCAGTTTTATACCCCGTTTGGTGAGGTAAATGTATAAAGTTGTATCTTTTCATTTAAAGGTGCATTGCTAAAGTGAGGGGAAAAGGTGTAAATTTGTCCTGTTTTCTTTTTGGAACTTTTTGCGTAACAGTGTTGAGATACCAAATGTGTATAATGTCTTCACAGTGTGAGTCTCCATTGCATTTCATCATAGAATTGTTTTCTGATATGTCCATGTGGAAACCTGGAAGGAGGATGTAAGCGGTCACTGGGGAGTGGCTATTTAATGTAATTTTTTCTGCGATCTGAAATGTGTCTCTTTTCATAGCTAGAGTTTATATGGGTTTTAAGTGTAATGTATTTGTTGCAAGTTCCTTTTTCTGATTTTTAATGTGATATTTTAAATGTGCTTAGATAGTAAACGTATCTGTTTACCCTTCCCTCAAACTTCTAATATTTTGATTTCTTGTAGGTTAATCAATTATTTTAAGAATACCTGATAATAATCAACTTTAAATGATATTACATTAAAATTATAAATATTGCTTTCATAAATACATATAAAATATTATTCTTTTAAGAGTATTATTAATAAATTTAATTTAAAGAGAATTTTCTGAAGAAGTAGAACATTCAAGTAGAATAATTAATATATTCTCATATATATGTGAACTTTAAAAGGTTTAGAAAATGGGAGCTTATTAATAACAAAGTTTGAGGGTCAGGGATTTAGCTCAGTGACATAAGCGCCTGCCTTGCAAGCGCGCAGTCATAAGTTCAATCCGCACTACCAAAAAAAAAAAAAAAAAAAAAAAAAAGTAAAAAAACAAAGCTTGATATATTTTTATGTGTCTTGTTTTTCAGCCCTAAACTATATTTTCTACCTTTTTGATATCTTGTAATTTTTGCTAAATTCATTTGTGGTGAGATGAAAATGCCTATACAAGTGAGTTTAATATTTTAATATTGATATTTTAATTTAATGGTAGTAGCTTGATAATTTCTGTCAGGGTAAGAAATGGGTGTCATACGGTGCTTTTGATCATATCTCAAAGCTGCCTTGCAGAGTGCGCTGTAGAGGGTCGGTGTTCTCCGTGCATTGTCAGCTGACAGTATTTCTGGTTGATAAAAAAGCTAAGGAAAAATGAGGGCATGATGCTAAAGATTCCTAATAATCAGAAATCTGATTTCTTGTTATTTCTTTGTGTAGAATTTCTTTCTAGCAAGCTTCAACAGTTATTTTTTGTTGGTCCTCCTCGGTTTATTCATCATTATGTTGTTTTTGTTCCTTGTTCAGCCTTCTCCAAGTTGAAAAACATGGTTTTCAAGGTTTATGTGCTTGATCTTGTAAAACTGTGCGAACTGTTAAGCTAAAAACGAAGTGGTTTTGTCCACTCCTGGCCAAGAGGACCAGTCGCAGTTCCTCAGGGCCCACTGGCCACTTGGGTTTTTCTGATGAAAGGACAGGTGGGGATTCATTTTCTTATCTGTGTTATTGTGAAGACAGGGAAGACACTTGGAAGGAAGACATCTAAATACTTAAGAAAACTTCAGGGGAGAGTAAACTCTGGTCCTGGACCGGGACCCTGGATTTGTTTAGCGAGGCAAGGCACAGCCAGGGCACAGCGTCTGTCCTCGGGGGCCAGGCTTTCCTCACTTCAGACGTGGAGGAGCTCGCTAGCCCCAGAGCAGCTCGGTCCTGAAGCAGGGCTGATATCTCGTGCTGTGTGGAGGGGTTAATGGAGGTGACAGTGCCTGGGTTCTGCCTCGCTGCTGCCACTGCTGGGCTGCTTTGTCCAGCCAGGAGATGGCCTTATTTTCTCTCTGCGATGGGCCATGGGCCGGGAGGAATTTTATAAAAATTCAAGGAAAATTATTTTAAAATAGCAGTAATACTTCACAAACTAGTTTTCATACCATTTTTGATCTCGATGGAGTGTTTGGTGATAATCTGTTGATTGTGAGATTTTAGGTTAACTTAGGTTATCTTAGGTTAATTATATATTCTTTTCCAGCATCTGGGTACTTTGAAGGTTCCTGGAAAGCAGATGTCTGCACTCTCTTGGGAAGGAGGCGGACTGAAAATTGCGCTAGCTGTGGATTCCTTCATTTATTTTGCAAATATCCGACCTGATTATAAGGTACTAAGAGTAATTATAAAGTATTTTTACTAAATAGTTTTGTTACAACTCAAAGTATATTCCTAGCTGTTTTGTTTTTTAAACAGAGGAGGCTTTCTTTGTGTGAAGACCTTAGAACTAGTAAATAGGACTTGTTTCTAGAATACTCTATGTAGTTTGTAAAATGACTGCATGGGTCAGCATCACTGGAGGAAGCATATATACTCCCAGGGTAACTGAAGGGTTTATTACAGGCATGTGGGCAGGGTTAAGGGACGCAGCAAAGGGCGCAGATGAGACACCATCAGCAGCCCTGGGCTCAGAGGGGTGGAGTGAGAAAGTGATGTTCCTGGAGCCCACGAGAACCACGGCTGTTCAGGAGGGGCTGGCGTGAATAGTCCCAGTCATCTCAGCCGCCTCCCTCTTGTCCCTGAGGTCTTCCTCATCCCCTTTCCTGCAGTCCCGGTAGCTGTTAGCACCCTCTGAAAATTTTCACCACTGACACTTAAATCTTACGAATTGAAATAAGTTAATTTTATTCTTATAATAATAAGTTTTGTTTTAAAGATATTTTTATTATTACTTTTAGATTTGTTATTTTAGTGAAAAAGGATACTAAGTTGTAGGTTCAGCTTGTGTTTATTTTATGAGCTGATAAATCACCTAACTGTGATAGTTCTATAATAAGGTAGAATAATAATGATTTTTCTTTCCCAAGCTAAGTATTCTGTCTGCCTTTCTCTCTTCTTCTTCTTCTCCTCTTTCTTACCTTCCTGGTTTTCTGTTCCTAGTGGGGCTATTGCTTAAACACTGTAGTTTATGCATATACCAGACCTGACCGTCCGGAGTACTGTGTTGTCTTTTGGGATACAAAAAACAATGAGAAATATGTTAAATACGTGAAGAGTCTCATTTCTATCACGACCTGGGGTGATTTCTGCATTTTGGCTACCAAGGCTGATGAAAGCCATCCTCAGGTAGGTGTCTTTACTTTACTGGAACACAGATGGGTTAGCGTTGGCGGGATTGGGCTGTAGTTAGCTGCTTTGTCAAGCGTGGCCTGTCACTGGGGAGCGTAGCTAAGTGTTGGTCTATGGCTGTGTCTTTCTGGGCCTCCAAAATGAAAATGGTGTGACTCGACGGTTCTGTATCCCTCGACTCTCCTGTTATCTCCAGTCAGCCAGTTGTTGGCAGTTCATGTGACTGGTTCAGTACCAAGGTTTTTGTTTCTGAAATATACATAAATACCATAGTCTTTTTCCAAGTTAAAACTCCACAAGCAAAAAATGAATATCCAGATGTCTAATATAAATGCTGAAGAAATTATATAGCAGTGACCATTTATAACTGGTTAGATTTTGACACTCAGAGATCTACTTTTATTTGGAATTATGTTGGAATAAAAGTCAGTATCATAGCATAAAATGACATAAAATATCTTTTAAAATTATATGAATGATTTAAATATTTGCAGAAGTTATCTAGGTATTTCAAAATAGGGCTATCAGTGTCTTTGGCTGGGTTATAATTTTTTTATCCCACTTAAAAGAATAGCATTTTAGGTTAAAGGTGACAGTTTTAACAGCCACCATGTGGCTTTGTTCTCGCCTAAAACTCGCTAAAGCAACAGTGAAAGTATTTCTTAAAAAGTCACAAGACCATAGGGACCAGAAGGGGAGAGGAAATGGCAGCAAGACTGTGAAGGCTAAAGAGTGTGGAGTGATGATTACCCCTAGCAGACGCCAGCAAGCTGAACCTCACAGCATTCACGGAGGGAGCAGAGGTGACAGGACTCAGGTTGCTTAGTGGGGGAAGGAAACAGACTGAGCAGAGTGGAGGTGCTGGAGATGAGTTTGGAAAGAGGACTTACAAAACAAAAAGAGGGCACCTACAGTTGCGGAGTTCCCAGATCTCTTCCTCTCGACAGCCTTGGCAGCCGTGCTCCGTACCTGGGAAGGTTGGGTTTAGTTTCTGGGGATGACCCAAAGGAATCTGCACTGAATGGCACCAAGCATGGCAGAGATTGGGAGAACTCTGGCTGAAAACCAACCAAGAACACAGGAAGTTGCCTGCCTGGTATCCCCAGTCGTCTTTCCCCACTTGGTCCCCAAAGCAGTGGCGATCAAGCATCAAGCCTGAGGTAGCAGATTGCAGAGTCATCCCTGGACCATCTGGCTGGCTCGCCAGAAGGACCTGAAGTTCTGAGACTGGGAATGCCCAGTAAAGCACCGCTGGCTGACGACCTCGCAGAGAAGGCCATGACCAGCGAGCCTCGCTCACGGACAGTTAGGGTGCAGACAGCTCCGTAGTGTTCCCGGCTTAAAGGCAGCGGATGCAGTAGGTTTCTCAGCAGATGGAGTTGGTTTGAGGGCAGCAACTAATTTAACACATGGATGCCAAACTCAACCCCAAGGAGAAAAGAGCTTAGAGGAAGCAGAGGTTGCACAGGAACCAGAACATTGCAAAAGCACCTTCATCTCGCTATCCTCAGAGGGTGACAAGTCTCCATGCCTAAAATAAGAGGATGCTTTAGAATAGGAAATCCTTGGAAATGACAAATATGGTAGCCACAGTGAAAAACTTGGCAGAATATTCAAAATTCAAATGAAAGATAGGTGGGGAGATGAGAAAATGGGAAGTAGTAAAAAAAAAAATTAAAGGACTAGTCCTAGAGATTAAGCATTTGAGTAATAGTTCTATAAAGAGTAAAGAAGCAAAATGGAGGGAAGTAAATATGGAAAAAAGAAAAAACACCAAGAAAATTTCTCTTAAGATTATATATTGGAAGTACCTAGCTCCATGAATAAAAATGTTTCCATATCAAGATGTCATTGTGAAATTGCAGAATTCTGTGGATTAAAATCCTATCAGCTTTCAGAGAGGAAAAATAAATTTCTTAAGATGGGGAATCTTAATGGCACCCAGTCTGTCAGCAGCAGTACTTTGGAGAATTGCCTTCAAAATTCTGAGGAAAGATGATGTGGTGGTGATGGTGGTTTAGCCCTTGGTTACTGAGCTATAGTTCCAGACTTTTTTTAAAATGTAAACTTAAATATGGGGTTAGACTATAGACTTTTTTTTGATGTGCAAGATCACCAAAAAATTACTGTTTAGGCTTCCATATCTTAGAGAGTTACTTCAGGACAAGTTCATGACTATAAAGAGAAAAAGAGGCAGAAACGGGAGCTGTGGTCCCCGGGGGAAGAGTGATACCAGCTTTCTGCTTGCATATGCCCAGGAGTCTGAGGAGAGGTGCACAGAAGGCTCCAGGAGAAATTCCAGAGGATGCAGTTGCTAAAACACCTGCTGTGTTTGAACCCTAGAGAAGAAGAGATGGGCATATATGGGGGGTAACTGGGAATTTGAATTGGTAAAAAGTACATATAAAAACTAAGCAAAGGGAAAAACTAGACAATTACCAACTATTACAATTATCAATTATAGCAAGGAAAGCAAAATATACTTGAAAATAAATTATGATATACTTGATCGGTTAGCTGTGAGTAGCATTTGCATCATCAAAATGATGTCATCACTGAGGCTTTTAAAATTTCTTTTCATTGAAATATAATAAACATTAAACCCTAATGTTATCTGACAAAATGATGTTAAAAGTGCAAAGATAGAGAGATGGAAGCGTGCTGTTTTGTGGCAGGAGGATGGGAAAAAGGATGGAATCTTCCACTGTGAGAAGGCAAAAACAGTACAGCAGATTGAGGCACAGCAAAGGAAGAGTTGCACTGTGAACATGTGGCTCGGACTTGTGGAAGGAAATAGCAAAGGATTTGTTAGAGGGAGGGGGGCATGGGAAGTTGGGGGGGTTACCAGTTTCGGTAAGGAGTCTTGTGAAATTATTTGGTCTTGAAACCATAAACGTGAATAACTAATAGAAATAAAAAGTAGCTTATACTTTGCAGCAAGTAAGCTTATTTTAAATAATGCAAAGATAATTTATATCTGTAGTATATATTTCTATTTATCATTTAGTTAATGAAATTAAACATTTTAATTGAGATGCTGAAAAAAATCTATGTAAATACCATATAGAAAATTGCTTTGTTTAAAAGTGTTATCCGGGTCAGAAAAACATCTTAGGTAGAATGGCATTGTTAGTAGAAGGTACAGAAAAAGCGAGTGAGGAAGAAAACGGACATGATCACTTCAGAACAATGTGATATAAAGTGTGCATTGTACTTGATCATTTTCCTTATGCAGTATTAGTTACTGATAACTGTTTATATATGCTATTTTTACTCTATTGGATTGTATGTTTTCTAATTAACTGAATTTTTTCTGAATTTCTGATGTCATTTGTATATTGCTTCAAAGGAGGAGGATGAGATGGAGACATTTGGTGCAACGGTAACACATTAAGTTAGCTCTTCTGTAGCTGATTATTGATGTTATATTTGATCCGGAGCTTTAGAAATAGAAATGCTGAAAAGTAGCCATTGTATTTTTGTTTCTCAAATGTCCTCTTCAAAATCATAGTGTTCCACTGTATTGAGAAACCTGCCTTGGTTGAATTTTAAGTTGTTTTTTTTAAAAAACAGCTAAAGCTGTAGATTGTTTTGCTTTTTGTCTGCCATTCTTTACACTTAAAATTTTTATCAATTACTTACCAGCTACTTATATTTGAAAAATATAGCACAATGATAGATTAAGCATATTTCCTTTATTGTTCATAAGCAGGAATTCTGATATCCTTTTTGCTTTGTTTGTCCGCAGTTTGTGCTCATCCTTTGCAATTCAATTGGCACACCCTTGGATCCCAAGTACATTGATATTGGTAAGGAAATGCTGATATTTACTTCCTAACCAATCGAGTTTCATTTGCAACACTAATTAAAAAACCTAACAATAGTATCAATTCGAATGGTATTCTCTAAGATGAAGTTGACCAGATTTCCTGGTTGTCGGATCTAGTAGCAGTTTATACCTGTTCTCATGGTAAAATTATTAATGTATCATCTCACTCTCAGAAATGTTCTAGTTAAGATAATAATAAGTTATATATTTATAATGTTATATTAATTTATAATATAATCAATTGTGAAGTTGCTGTATCTGAAATCCATAATCATTTCATAACTGTCATTGCCATCACTTACTTTAAACGGGAAGTACAGTCATGGGGGATTGGTATGCAGTGTAATGATTGGTAGGTAATAAACTGAGGATTATAGAAAGAATTTTACTATTAAGCCACTTTTATTATTAATAAACTGCTTGTAAATACCTCTCTTCCATAAAACTACTTTAGTTGCTTGTAAAAGGGGGTTTACCCTTTCCAAAGTTTTTTTTTAAAATAAAACTAGTCTGTTAATAAGGACGACTTTAAAAATTCCCTTTTCAGAAGACATTGTTTGCTTTAGTTTTACCTTTCTCTCTATTCAATAGCTGTGAAAGTCACCCATTACAAAAATTCCCAATGTTATTCTGAGAAGTTTGTTAGAAATCATTAACAAATGTTCCGTTGCCATTCCACTATAGCTTCCAAAAGTGATGGTTTTCTTTTTGTATGGTACTGTATTGGATATTGTATGATTAAAAACTACTTAATCTAAAAAACTGAAATCTCATTGAACTTTGTGATCCTGAGAACTAATCATTTTTCTCTTTTAGACTGAACATTTAGTCTTTAATAATTGTTTTGTTTTTTTTGAGACAGGGTCTCACTATGCAGTTCAGGCTGACCTTGAACTCACTTTGTAACCCAGGCTGGCCTGGAACTCACAGCAATCCTCCTGCCTCAGTCTCCCAAATGCTGGGATTACAGGCATGTGCTACCACACCTGCCCTTTTAATAATGTTAATGTTGCCATCTAAATGTTTGCATTTTGCTAAGCTCTTGGGATGATTCACATAAATGTGAGAAATACTGGCCTCAAAGATTTTATACTCCATGTTTAGTTTCAGTGTCTTGACAGCTTGGTCACTTTGATGTATGGCCTTATGTTCCCGGTTACACATCTATGTCTGTGTTTTTATACATACATACATACATACATACATACATACATACATACATATGCTACTGTTCCTCATTAGAAGGCTTAGCTTAAAATTGGTATAGAAACTTGTCATATGAATATCTTTCCTTTATTAAAAGCTAACAGTCTTTAAGCAGTAAATTCTGTCAATCTTTAAACCTTTTTCTATTAATATCAAAAGTTTTTAACATAGAATCATATGATAGGGTTTACTTTGAAATAATTTTTATCACAGGTAGACTAATTTTTACATAAAGCTAAACCCTCTCTCTTAATAAAATTGCAAATACTCAAGGGCATGATTATTTGTGTTTTTGAGTCTCAGAACGTTTTTTTGCAGTTTTGCTGGCTGAAAATTTAACAAACAGTTCTTTCATTGACCTGTGGCAAACGCAGCCAAGACTCAACGTTTTCGTTTCATACGTATCCTGTTTCTTTTTAAAGTTTCTGTGCCAGATTTTCATGAGGACTAGAGACTAAAACACAGTAATGGAAAACACGTGTGGCTGGTACTCTGCTAGAGTGTATGACTTTTGTTTTGCCGTCTGCTCTCCTCCTGACAACCTGCACTGAAGCTGAAAAGAGCTTCGCAGGCAGCGTGAGCGTGGCTGGTGGGGTCTCCCGTGGCCTGTGTGGGGTTTGTGAGGCTCACGTTTGCACCTCTTCCGTGGAGCCCTTGGCATTCTTCTATCCAAAGTGATTCTACTGTGGACTGTAGTTACTGATTTTCTTTTGATCTTCCCCTTTAGACTCTGAACTGTTAAAAGACTGTATTTAGTTACTAATTTCTGTATTCCCAATATGCAGTCTTATGATTGGCCCATTTGTTGACTTTGTGGAAAATACTTATTTTCTATCGCATGTAAAGTAGGAAGTAGTAATTCAGGGATGCGAGGAGACGTTGCCCGGTAGTAGAACCTAGAGGAGTGATGGCCAGTCTTTTAGAGATGAGTGCCCAGACTGTGGCTGCAAACCCACTTATGTGTTGCCAAGTGCCAGCACTGTAGTTAAACCTGAATGCTTGGCTGCTGGGCCATCCTGGGGCAGCCTGGCTGTGTGCCAACAGAGAGGGCTCTGTGTGCTCACTGCGTCAGGGTGCCATAGGCTCGCCACCACCGGCCTAGAGGGCACACGGCCTCAGCGCTAAAGAAAGGGATTAGCTATTTAGCAAACCACTAGCAAGTTTGTGTATTTGCAATAATGTGGCTGGAAGCCAGAAGAAATTACAGCACTTCTTACAGAATGCCCAAACGGATCCTCAGTAGGGTGTGGTCACCTCGTTGAACAATGGCTTGGTGCTCCCCCGCTGTGTGCCAGGGTGGTTTGAGGTGCTGGGTGCTGGACCGAGGCTCATGGGAATGTGTAGAGAAGAGCTGTTTTCTTCAGGTGGTGGTGAGCAGGGAAGACAGCGCTCCCGAGGGGTGAGGCAGGAAAGGCCGCCAGAAGGGCCAGGTGGCGTGGCCCCGTCCTGGGGCCCAGCACACAGGCAGTTTTCTCATGCTGGTCGCTGACACACGCACCCAGTTTTCCACATTCAGAGAAAGGTAATTTGATGGGAACATTGCGGTGCAGTCGTAATTTACCAGCTCTTTTTAAAGGGCTGAGAAGTGATTAAGTACCGAAGAGGGGCAGTGTTACAGATGTAGGCATCTGTGTCAGGCCGCAGCATTAAAATGTTACAAGCAGGTTTTATTTATATATAAATTCCTAAATTGTTTTAAATTATTTTACATCCTCCAGACTTGGCTACTCCTACTTATTAGTGTTCCAAAGTCCAATTAATAGAAGCATAATTATTTAAATTTTTTTTACCCATAATCTTTCTAGATGTTTCAAATTCTTTCTTTTTAGATACTGAATAGTTTGAGGGTATAAGGTACTTTTATCCAGGTGACATTCTTTTCTTAAAAAGTTTTCTTAAGACTTGGTCTTCTTTTTCCTACAAGAGTGGTCTGGTAGAATGAATTTTTTACTAAAGAGTTATCAAAAGTTATATAGATGGATGTATGTACCCATGTGAATTTACTGAAATTACTACTATATCGATGTAAAAGAACATGTATTTCAGATTTTGTTTTTGTTTTTGTATCGGCAGGAGACTTTCCATATGGATTGTATTACTAAACGTATGTAGTTTATAATTAAAAAGTAGAAACAATAAGAGCAACCAAGCTAATACATATCCTGCCAAATCCTTCATAAGGGGCTGTGTGCGGCCCAGTCGGGAGCCTGGGTTTGTGTATAGCCCTACAACTCGTTAATGGCTCAGTTAGAAGAATGCATGGCATGGACTTTTAAAAGAAATCAGTAAATACTGACCTTTTCAGATATTAAGAACTGCCAGGCACTGTGCTGTGCTTTATTTTCTCTTTTCAACCTTAAGTGACTCCATAGGCTTGGCGTTATCGTTACCATTATCTTCAGTTTACCATAAGTGACGGGGCTCAGAGATCGCAGGGTTACTTTTCTCATTGCTGAGACAAAGCACCGGCACCTTAAGTGCAGGGCGGCAAGGCTTACTGAGCTCTCTCCGGAGAGGTCTCAGTTCATGGCTGGCTGGCTCCAGGCCAGGGCAGCATGGCAGAGGGCATCACAGAGGATGAAGAAGCAGTGCGTGGTGCGGAAGACAGGAAGCAGGAGGCAGCAACAGCAGCACGCGAGCGCAGGCAGCAGCCCTCCCGCTGTCCCTTACATTCTATCCAGGCTAGGCAGGCTTGGGACGGGTGGCACTCAGCCGGGGGGCCTTCCCATCACTAGCCTGACCACACACCTCCATCCCGGCACCGCACTGGCTAGACTAACTAAGCTAACCACCACTGAGAAGCCCCGCCTGTGCCCACATGGGGCCTAGGCGGACACGGAGACAGGGCCACAGCAGAAGGGAACAAGTCATTTATCGGGTGTCACAGGTAGCAGGTGCTTGTAATTTGAATCCAGAAGTCTTTTACCTTGACCCACTAACATTTTGACTTTGAATTAAACAGGCTAGCGATATACTCTTAGGACTATTACGGTTGTATCAAAAAGAAATGAGTGTAATTTATAATTGCAGTTAAACACTGGTTGGCAAGATGTTTTTATATATGTTTAAGAAAAACTGTATTTCATTAGAAAGCAATAGATGTTCAAAGGCTGACTTCATACCCAGCTAAGAGTGTGATGGTAACCAACCTCAAAGGACTCGCGGTGGAACTTGCCAGCTAGTAAACCTTTCCAGGTTTTGAGCAGCCAAGGTCAGGGAACGAGGTCTGCGCTGGGCGTGAGCGCCCCTGGAGGCTGGGCTTCCCTGCCGGCTTCTGCTCCCCTGGGAAAGGCGTGGCGCTCCCTCCAGAGGTCACTGCTAGCACGCATTTGAATGGACTCAAGACTCTGACTGAGTTACTCGGGGGTGTGCAGCCTGTAAGGTGACTGAATGTGAGTCCCGGGGTTGTCATCTGTGCAGTTAGCGTAACACGGTCAGACGTGCTCTGATCCTCTTCAGGTTCTCCTTCTGCCTTAGGTGTCCTTTACTGGGACAGCAGCAGGGCTGTCTGAATGGCCGCTCCTGTTAACATTAGACTTTTATTCTGGTCATATTAACTATGGCTCTGTATAGCATTTATAGGTAGAAAAATAGTTTCATACTGTTTCAATTAAGTTTAGAAAATGGGGACCAAAATGACCTTTTATGGGAGAATAATTTTACTTTTGTTTATTTTTTGCATGTGTTTAGTTTTATATTGCTTGTGTTTTGTGACCATGGGCACAATTAATCCCTAATTGGATTTGATAAGACTATTTCATTAAAGAGTACAGAGTATAGCTCAGGTTCTATGCATGCATGAGTCTCTACATGTATTTCTATCCTTTCTGTATTAGAGGGAAAAAACAAAACATAGCAAGACAAAACAAAACAAATACCTATAAAAACATGAAATGAAAAAGTCATATAAAACCATAGTACAAGGTGATCTACAGTGGTTACTGTGTTGTCTATTGTTATCTTCAGTTGTCCATGTCATCAGGCATAGTATAATTGAATATAGCAGTACATAACAATATTAATAAAAACAAAACAGTGTAGACAGTATAAAATTTCAAAAGCAGGTAATAATCAAACCAGAGTGGGTATCCTAGTGAATATTGTCATCGTCAGTGTAGTTGCCTATACTCTCAGACTTGATACTATTAGTCATAACAGATTTGAATAAAATCTGTCAATACAAAACAGCAATCTAACAAACCAGATTCAATTAAGATCAGTCATGATAAAACAGTGTAAGTTTACAGGGCTTCAGATTAAGTTAATAGGAAATTAAGGATGATTACCGTACTATATCCTGCTATTTTTGGAATAGCTGTCTGTGCCCTCAAATCTAGTACAAGTAGACAGACTGGAACAGAATATAATTCATCTAAACAGAGCGGTGTGAGTAATGTGGGTTTTAGATCCTGATACACTATTAACAATATCCTCTGCCTTCTTTTTTTAGACTGTTCCTCCTCTTGCACTCCCACAGGGTGCTGTGCCGTTTGGATCCTACCAAACCCCTCAGTTTTTAGATTGGGGGGGCAACCTGCTATTTACCTAAGTGGTTCTGAACCTTCTCATTCCTGGACTTGATCTCAAGTAGTATTCTTTTAAGCCTCAAGGTTTTCCTTCATTATAGCTGAGTAGTTCTCTTCTGCACTTAAGTGTCCTGTCTTTCCAACCTATCTGCAGGTGCTGGTCGAGTTGCCCTTATTTCTCTCTGGTTTCCTGTCACATAGAGCATTGTTTTCTCATATTTAATTTTCACCCATAAACCCTTTTTCAGGTTAATTATATTTCCTATTCAGAGCCTCTTGGTGTACCCTACCTCCTGATCTCCTCTGCCTGTGTTTCTCTCTCTCTTTTTTCAAGTGTATCAAGGCCATCTATGTTAGAGATTATAGCCAACCTTCTCTGCCTCATTTCTGCTATGCTGTTTTTCTGCCAATGGGTGTCTACTTCTTTCCTTCTTTCCACTGTCTGCCCTGTTCATTGAGGCTTCTCTGCCACTGTTCCTGAAATCCTGGTATTTTTTTTTTCTCTCTCTCTCTCTTTAGAATGTCCTTCAGTATTCTCTGTAGGGTTGGATTGATGGTCACAAATTCCCCCAGTTCCTCCTTGTCATGGAAGCATCTTGTTTCTCCATTAATTTCTAGAGACAGTTTTGCAGGGTACATCATTCTGGGCTGGAGGTTATTTTCTTTCAGGGCTTGGATTACTTCTCGCCAAGCTCTTCTTGATTTGATGGTCTAAGTCGAGAAGTCTGCTGTGATTTTGATGGGTTTTCCTTTATAGGTGATCTGTTTCTATTCTCTGACAGCTTTTAATAGTCTGTTCTTATATTGAATTTCTGGGATCTTAATTATTATGTGTCTGGGTGTATGTAGCTCTGTTTTAGTTGTAGGTGGCTGGAGTTCTGTATGCCTCATACATCTGAATATCATTTCCTTTTCCTATGCTTGGGAAGTTTTCCTTCATTTTCTGTGAATAACCTTTGTAATTCCTTTGTTTTGACTCCTGCTTCTTCATTCGCATGTTTTATTTTTAGGTTATAGATCCTCCTGTCTCTTCTAACCTTTGTATTGTTACGGCCTGTTTCCTTGTTATTTTAAAAAGATCTTTCCTTTCATGATCACACATTGCAAACCGGTCTTCAAGTTTTGATAGTGTATCCTTAGTTTCTTTCAAGCAGTTTTGCCAGCTTTCAATGGAGTTTTTAGTTTCCTGGTAATCTCTTTGAATCTGCTTCATGTATTCTAGGTTTTCTTTATATTCTTCATCGAACGTTTCTCTCCTTCTCTTGTGTTCCTCCATTCTTCCGTCTGTGTCTTCTTGAGAGGTGCTTAGCATTTCTTTTATTAATCTACTTATATCTTGCTTTACTTGAATTAATATTTCAGTTTTGAGCTCGTCTATGAGATCCTGAAGATACCTCTTTATGTCTGCTGATGCCGTGTTTGATGTTGCATGTTTGCTGCCCTCAGTCTCTTTTGTATTTACCTCTCCTGGGGCCTTTTTCTTATTTTTTCTCTCGTCATGTTTTTGGTTCCTTCCATATAAGTGTACAGTGGAGTTCCGGCCCCTTTCCCTGTTGGTTACAGCTCCTCTGAAGCGTGCTGGCTTGGGGTTTCTGCCCTCTCCAGTCCATTGTCAGTCACTGAGGTGCAGGCAGGGGCAGTGTATGCTGGCCCTCCCCTCCAGGCCAGTCAGCCTTCTCCGGCCTTCACTGCATCAGTGTGTGCTGCCCCTAGGGAATCGGTTTAGAAGGATTTATTGGGTCCTGGTCTGGGGTGTGACCCAGGCCAAGCAGATCCCACCAATCTGCTCTGGGAGGGGAGCAACCCACTGAAGTCACTGCTGTACCCAGTTCAGGCCCGTCCTGCCTGATGCCAACATGTCATCCAGTTGGTTGCCCCTCTCTGTGGGAGGGTGTTACCCCCAGCACTCACTGCGGGTTAACGCCGGTCCCTCTCTGGCTGCGTTCTCCGTTGGGCTCCCCGGTCTGTGACTTCAGCGTGGCTGTGGCGCGATTTCGCAGCAGCTCCTGGGGAGTCTCGAGGCTCGGCTCAGCCCCGCGCGCAGGCGCTCAGGCCGGACTTGGCGGCTGGGCGAGAGCACCGTGACCGCCGGTCTTAGCTTCTCCAGTGTAGCCCCGGGACTTGGTGTTTGATCAGTTCTTTTTGCTTCAGTTTCTTCCTGGGTTGGGAGAATCCATCTCCCTCTGTCTGGACATCTCCAGGGTGTTTTATTCTGCCATCTGATCTGTCTCTCTCAGAGAGGCTCCGTATCCTGCTGCCTACTAGTCAGCCATTTGTAGCTCCTCTTTAAATTGTATTTTAAAGAGTAAAAAATAAAACAATTTCAAAACAAGATAATTGAGGAGTAACGATGATTACAATGGGTAACAGTGGTTGTATATTGTTCTTTATATAGTTACTAGTGTACAAGATAATAGTGTCCAAACAATATTAGCACAGACTTTTCTTTTAAATGAACTAAGAGAAAGCAGTAGTATAACTATCTTAACTGCTATATATATATATGTGTGTGTGTGTGTATATATATATATATAAATTTTTTTTTTTTTTTGCTTTTCTGGGAAGGGATAAATCCTGAATCAAGTAATAATTGGTGGTGAAGTGGAGAGGCAAATCACTTATCAATTGAGGGCATTTGTGTTGTTTCTGCTGACTTTTGTGAGTAATGCTTTAATGGATATTTGTATGTGAGTTTTTGGTGGACATGTGTCTTAATTTCTGTTGAATATATAGGAATAGAGTTTCTAGGGCATATAGTAACAGTGTAACATTTTGAGAAACTCAAATTGTTTCTCAGTATATTTTACATTCATGCTATTTCTCCACATCGTTGCCAGTACTTATAATTATCTGACTTTTGACTCTAGCCATTTCTGGTTGTCCAGTAATATCTCATTATGCTTTTTATCTCTGATGTTTAATGATGTTGGTTGTCTTTTCATCTGGCTAATGGCCTTGAAAAAAATTTTAGTTGGAAAATTGTGCCCAGATTCCTTTCCTTTTGAGCTATCAAAATTTTTGTTATTATATATTTGCTTTTTAAAAAAAAATTTATTTAAAGAGAAAAAAAGCAATACAGAAAAAAGGGTAGAAACAATACAAAACCTCAAAAAAAAAAAACCCATAAATCACTACTTGACAAACCACATACTGTCCTCCCAGAAATAGCTGTTCATGTTACAAAATTAAGGCATACAAAGTGAACACACAGTGAAGCTGCAAACAGAAAGAAAAGGATGGAATAAAGCCAATTGAGACAGCGCGGTGAAATTGTCAAAGAACATCACAGCAGGTCACCAGGACAACAGTAACAGGCAACATTGTATATCTCGTTGTCTTCACAATAGTTGTTCTTCTACTAGGTACAACAAAATCAAAGAAATACACAACATACACAACATTATAGAACACATCAACACAGAGTATTGAATAGAGCAACACCGTTAATCAGGCCAAAGCAAAACGGCGATAAAAATATCTGCCTTCAGAGATGGTAGAAGGAAACTCCCCCGACTTGCTGTACCAAATATGGTCACCTCCTAAGAGATACCCAGATCCCTGGATCCCAATTGTTATGGGGTGGGGGGGGGGAAGATGTGGTATGTTTGATTCTAAGCCCATGCCCCGGTAGGCAGCAGGCTGGTTACTGGTTGGCTCAGCGCCCTAAGTTCCAGCATGGTGCGGATCTCAGGAGACGCTCTTGCTTCTGGTTTCCCCGCCCTGGGGTGGCCGTGGCTTGCCAGACCACAGTCACTTTCCAGGGTGGCAGGCTGATCAATATATATTTGCAATACCTAGGAGTGTATTCATTGTGAAGAGAGGTGGTGTGGGTCATGTCACATTACAATCCTTTTTATTTCCCCTGCCTCCTTCCTTCCTGCCCTCCCCCACAGCTAGATCTGCTGCCCATCTGCAGAAGACACCAACCATTCCCAGACGCAGAGTCACAGGGGCGGACTCCTAAGATGCCTTTTAAGTGTTCTGTAGTTTTAGCTCTTGAATGTAGGCCTTTGAACCATTTTGAGTTAATATTTTTATGGTCCTACAAGCTTCTGATTATTTTCTGATTGGAGAGACTACATGTGGGTCTGTGACTGTGTGTCTCTGTAAAATGAGGGGTTTTACTCAGTGATTGCTGAGGTGCTTTGGAACACGGTCTGTGATTCTGTGTAACTGTAACTTAATTGTCTTTGTGTTCTCTTTAACAGTACCACTGTTTGTTACGATGACCAAAACCCACGTGATAGCAGCTTCGAAAGAAGCGTTTTATGTCTGGCAATATCGTGTGGCAAAGAAGCTGACAGCACTGGAGATCAATCAGATTATGCGATCTCGAAAAGAAGGGAGAGAAAGGTACCTTTTCTGAAATATCCTCCTTTAATAATTTAATCATATCAGGTTTAAATCAGACGTAGTTGACTGTAAATTGTGCTTGAGAAGTGTAAATTGCCTTGATCAGCAGAAATATCTTTCCACTGATTTGAATATGTTTTAAATAAATCTGTTTAAATTTCTCAAAATAGAAGGTAGCACAGTCTAAATTACGAAAGTCCTTAAAGGCTGGAAATACTTGTTCTTTGTAAAGAAATGCTGCCCTCTCTCTCCTGTTCCAGCATAGTAGGGTTACTGTGTTATACTGAAATACGCTTACTCAAGCGAGGTCTAAGTGTCTTAGGTGAGGCTTCATTTCTGTGGCCCATGGGTCTTTCCAGGAGGGCAAGGTGATTCTGGTCTGGTCACCAGAGGAGAAGCAGGAGCTCCGACATAGGTAGGGAAAAGGCCTGTAGGTGGGGTGACCTAGGAACTTGGGTCCTTTCCCTTGGCCTGGATTCCAGGGAGTCTGGGGCTGGAATGACTGTCGCTAGGTGGGAGTCAGGACGACTGCCACAGGGAAAGGTGAGGGCCAGGCAGGAAGGACTTCAGGTAGGAAGTCTCAGGTAAAGGTGTACGCACTGTGCTTTGTACAGGTATTTTGCCCGTGTTGGTGATACCCTGTGTTTGCTGTGGTTTGGTTGTTACCCAAACCTTCAAGTGAAGCATGTGGCGGGATGTTTTAGCCTTGTGATTTTAGATGAAGGCATAGGCCTAATGGCTTGCTTTTTCAAATCATCTTCCCTTACACGTACATTCATCACGTGGGACATAGGGGTTGTTTCTGCTTTTTGGCTTAATGCAGCCTTCCCTTTTCTTCCCCTCCTTTTTTCCTTTCTCTTGAGACTCATGTGAATTCTCATTGAAGCAGAAAACAGCGGTTGGAAGAATCATACCCAGTTGTCTCAGTGTGTGAGACTAAATGGAACAATCTTAGGCCAGTGTGAAAACAGCACATGGTGGTCCTGCTGCTGCAGGGCTGGCTGTGTGGCAGTCGTAAGCGGAGACTGAGGTCTTTAGGGGAAGATGGATCTTAGGGCGCAGATGGGGTAAATGGGGCTAGCCTCTCTGGAGAGCAGGTGTCTCCCCCAAGCGATTCTGGCTTTTGTTTAAATCACGAAGACAGCAGGTCTGTGTCTTCCTGTCTGGGATTGTGAGTGACTTGGGTCTTGGCACCCATCGGGACTCTTCTGATCACCATTTTACAAAGAGGAGACTGCTACACGTGTCCTTCATTGTCTGACAGAGGTCTGAAGCTGCTCAGTGGAGGTGGCGTGGAAAGCCGAGTCTGTCTGACTGTGACATGGCCTGTCCTGTTCTGTGAGAAGGACCACCTGACCTCTGGTCTCGATGCCCTCGCCCCAAGCCTCCTGCCCTCACTGCAGGTGACTGGCTCGGGGCGCTCTGTATCTGCCTCGCTGTAGGAGGCAGGATCTGGCGCCGGTGGTGGTGGGGTGAGCTGGAAGGGTTTTTGTCCTTCCCAGCCCCTCTCCCGCTCTCTGCTCCTGATCACCATGAGGTGAGGTGAGCTGCTGTTCCTCCACGGAGCCCCTCGACGATCCATTCTGTCCTGGAACGGGCCAGGATAAATGTCTGTCCTTTAGGCTTCAGGTGGGGGCTTCGTGTCTCTGCCAGGAGCAGAGCGGCAGCCCACATGGGTTCCTGGGGGCCTCCTGTTCTCACCGTTGACTTTTCCTTTATGTAAGTAGGTAGCCCTGGATGTTTCATAGAAATGTATTAAAATACAGAAATGTGGACCAATTTAGGTACATCACGTTTTTGCATTTCTGTACGTTTCTGTTAGACTTATTTAATATTTGCTCTATTACATTGATGAGAGTGTAATTACAATTTCAAATTAACAATTTTTTTTTTATAATTTTATTTAAAGAGGAAAAAATAAAACAAAATAAAACAGAATAAAGGGTAGCAACCATACAGTATTCCAAGGGAAAAAGGAAAAGTACAACAATAAAACCTAAGAAATTATTACTTGACTAATTACATACTGACTTCTTGGAAATAGTTGTTCAAATTACAAAGTTAAAACATGTAAAGTAGACATTCAAACAGTGAAACTGTTAACAGTTCTGCTCCACCATCTGACAAAAACAACAATATGGTCATCCATCTTACCCACTCAAATATACATGCAATTATATCAATAGGGTAAAATTAAATACAACAAAACAGAGCAAAGCAGATCACAAGAAAGCAGTGTAAGACATAAATTTCAAAGCTAGACAATTGGAGATATTCACTCTCTATCATATTGACTCTTGTTTTCTTCCAAATAGTTGTCCATATTGTCACATATAGGGAATTCACATGAAACAACCTAGTATGGAATTGATCTGAGCAGGACGAGGAGGGCATTACA